>CAJNIZ010043175.1:10771-23639 GCA_905231905.1 Symbiodinium pilosum
CCTAAACCCTCAACCCCTTCACCCCAAGCACCTGAGACCTAGGCTGACAACTTCAGCAAGCAAACCGTAGAGTCCTATGTACGGGTTCTGGATGTGGGTCATAATATGGGGATTAGGGTTTCGGGGCTTAGAAGTTTCGGGCTTGGTGTTTTGTCTTTTTATACTGGCGGGCTTCCCAAAATTAAAGGTACCGTCTTGGCGTTCCTACAGTGAGGACACTCGTATTTGGAGTTTATATTGGAGTCACCCTATTTGGGGAAACTACAATATAGGCCTTGAATAGGGTTATAAAATTTAGGACTTAGGGGTTTGGGGTTTAGGGTAGCGCTGCGCAATCAATCCTAAACTCAAAGCCTCAATCCGTGGGGGGCTTGATGCCCCAACACTTATCCCCAGCGTCCAAAATATACAAATATCATATACTCCAAAAAATCTAAGTAAGGACCCCAAACAATATGACGATGGTATACTGGACCATTACATGGTAAGCCCTATAAGCCCTGAACTTGAGGTGTGGACTTACGCTGCCCTGCCCTAAGCCCTAAACCCCAATCCCGAGCACTAGGGACCACTTGTCGGCAACCACGTACGTGGGCTGCCAATGCAAGAAACCTCTTTGTGAGCGGCGGCACCACTTCGACAATGGGACCCATAGTAAACCTAAACACTACACGCGCAAACCCCTAAACCCTACACGCGCAAACCCTGAAAAACCTTCAGTTTTTGGACCCAAGAGTATCTATCTTTACCTGAAATACTACACTCCCCCAAACTAACATGGAAACCCATATAGTCCCCGTTTAGAAGGACTGTAGTCTTTATAGGGCCCTTTTTGGGTTTCCATGTTAGTTTCCGGGAGTGTAACACAGAGGGCTTGGGGCCCAAGGTTGGACCTAGGAGTTGGGTTTGGGGTTTGGAGTTTAGGATAGGTTCAAATTAGGCTGTACCCAAGGGCTCCAATGTAGTTCCTTTTTGGGTTTGTTATGGTTTTTGGGGTAAGGGATTATAATATACTACCCAAAAGGGAACTACATAGGATGGTCTGGGTAGGGTTGTGATTTTTAGGATTGCTGAGTGTTTGCCTTGGGTCTCTAGCTGGCAGTTGCGTGGATAAAAGCGCGAATGTCATACTCCCCAAACTCCGGGCCGTGTGAGGAACATGATAGTGATAGAAACTGTCTTGTAGGGACTCGGAACCTTAAACTCGTAAATGGGAGTTTCGAGAACTAGGGCTCCTCATAATGCATTAACTTGCTCTTATTAATGTTGGCAGTACTGCTACTATCAATATATATATATATACTATTTCCATTGCTCTGGTTTGTATGGGGGCTATGAATTGGGACCCATGCTATCTTGAAAGTCGATAGATCCAAGTCTTTCAACCCTAAATAGTAGCTTCCATGTTCTTTTCCATTATCCCTACATAAACCCAATATTACCCTACATAACCTCTATATCACCCTATATAACCATTCTATTGCCCTATCTAGCCCCTGTATAACTTTTTATAACCCCTATAAGAGTACCTTTTTTTCGGTGCTTGAACCTAGTAAGATTATATTCCTAAATAAAAAACTATACCCCAAAAGAAGGATATAATCTTACTCTGCATTGGGTACCATCGTAACCCGAAATAAAATACTACTCAACTTTCTAAACCCTAAACCCCTAAACCCTAAACCCCTAAACACCTAAACCCTAAAGCCTAAACCCTAAACCCCTAAACCCTGAAACCCCAAAGCCTAAACCCTATAACACAATAATTTCCATTCTCTTTAAACCCCAGATCCCTCGAAGCGATCGCACGCCCACAGAGAGCGAATTGGAACCACTACCCCACACAACGGTTTGGGATTTCAGCGTAGGCTTAGGGGTTATATAAGGTAATGTAGGAGTCATATAGGGTAATGTTGGGATCATATAGGGGTAATGGAAAAGAAAATGGAAACTACCATTTTGGGGGGTTAGATGTTTGGTTCTGGGACCCTCTATGAACTACAGTCAACATTTCCAATTGCACATGGGTTCCTATGAGGGAACGTATTAGGGACTATTCTAAACTACCAAAGGGATCCCTATGTCCACCCTTAATGCCCCCTTAGCAACCCTCATGTGAGCCATAGTCTAAACCCCTAGTATCCCCCTTAGTAGCCCCTGTAGTAGTCCCCTATATAATCCCCTGTAGAACCCCCTTTAAGGAGTTTAGACCATGGCTCATATTGACAGTAGCGCGTCTACTAGAGGCCCTCTGCTCCCCCTCTAGATCAACACCTTGTGGGCTCTGCTTCCCTCCAGAAGGCTTCCCTTAAAAGGGTTAGGGTTTAGGGTTTAGGGTTTAAACAGCCAAAATCTCACCCAATTATCCTTAAAGCTTGTTTATGTAGAGGGAAAGGGTGAAGCGTTGCCGACGGGAAGCCGTATAGGGGCACCGGAAACCCTAAATCCTGAACCCTACATCCTAAATTCTAAACCTGAACTCTTAACCCTAAACTACACCCTATGCCCTAAGTTTTGCAGCCTAAACATGGAGCCCTAATCCATAACCCGAAGCCATCAACCCCACAGTCTAAACCCAGGGTTCAGCGGTTTTGAGGGTTGAGCAGTTAATACGGGGCATTAACCCTGGGATCCTTTTATACCTACTATATACCAAAACCCTCAGAGGTTAGGTTTAGGCAAGTGCTTTGACCTATGAGCTGAGGACACCCAAAGCCGAACAACAACTGCAGCCCTCACACGCGGTTTTGGGTTCAGGTTTAGGGATTAGGGACCAGAGGTTACCCTTTACGATTGAGGGTAATACATACCAGCCGTCATCCTGCCCTAAGGTAGAAGCCTGAGAATTACCAATAGAATTTAGGGTGTAGGGTTTAGGGACACGCAACAAATGTACTTCATACTGGCAATAGGGTTTGGGGACTCGGGATATATAGGTTTGGAGGAGAATGGAGAATCAAATCAAAGGAATCGTGGAAGATAAAATGGAAACTAGGGTCATTTAGGAGGTACAAAAGGAGATGCCTTAAAGAAAGCCATGAACGACCTGGGTACACTGTAGTTTCACAACTCCCGGGGTGGGTTACGCATTAGCATCCACCATACTTACCCTGAACGCCCCTCTACCTGTAGAAGGTTTCAAGGTTGCAAGTACTTACTGCAACTAGGGAGACTAAGCCCTAGACCCTCAACAGCTATGCACTCCAGGAGTAACCTGGCTTCTAACAAAAAGGGGTCTCAGGTGCTTGGAAGACTGTGCTTGGGGTGGATGACTGAGGAAGCACGCAGGAACTTGTAGGACAGATTGAGTATATTTAACGGTGAAGCTTCAGCAATTGTAACTGAATGTTCTATGCTCCAACGCTTTTTCCCAACCTTGCTGACATGGGCAAGCGGCGTGTGTACACAACGAGCAGCTATTGGGGTTCAAATGTTGAGCTCGCAAACTTAGGTTGTAAGCCCAAGGACAGACAGTGGCTTGAATCCTCCGATGGGGAGCAGCTTTCAGAAACCTGACCAGGCTTAGGAGTCCGGGAGGGTTCATGTAAAGATAGAATATTGGGGTAGATTACTAGGGGTTATATTGGGATAATGGAAAAGAAAATGGAAACTACTATTCAGGGTTTAGGGTTTAGGGTCCCCCTTCAGTAGATAGAATATGGCTTTGGATATATTATAATGAATAAGATCCCCACATACCCCATATTGTATCTACTTAAGGGGGATTATACCTTGAGTGTTTAGCGTTAGGAGTCAGCGAGGTATTTTTACTTGGGATAAGGGAATAGGTCCGTCTATCGCATTCGTGCTGCTATTGCCTACTACACATCCGGGTCATGCTGCGGGGATACCCCAGATCCTACACTCTAAACCCTAAGCCCTAAGCACTAGACCCACACACCCTATATAGATCAAGTTCCCATTTCGTGTTCCACGTTCTTTGCCGGCTGATTCTCAATTACAATCCCCATCCCTCAACCCCTAAGCCTTAACCTGGAACCCTAAACCCTGATATAAGTATATATGGGCTGTTGAAGAATTATCCCGCTATACAACCCCTCCAGCTTCAATGAGCCCTATGTACTCCCAAATAAGCCTAAATAAAGCGGAACCTTGCAGCCGGGTAGTACCCGTAGCAGAGAGGTAGTAGGGGAACCCTACACCACTAAATCATACGTGACAAATTGCCGAAGGGAACCCGTGAGATCCCTTAACCCTAAACCCTAATGTAGACCCCTTTTAAGGGCCTAAATATTAGGATCCCCATTATAATCCCTATTAAGGGGAGAAAGTTTATTTATCAGGGGTCTACACCCTAAACCCTAAATAGTAGTTTCCATGTTCTTTTCCATTTTCCCTATATAACCCCAATATAATCCCTATAAACCCGCAATATATACTCTATATAACCCTAAACACATCAGGGGTCTGGGTTAACCTAAAAGACTTTGGCTTGAGATCTTCAGGTCTCGGGTTGCTGCTGACCCGTACACCTCAAAACGGGGTTAGGGGTTTGGCCTGGTAGGGTTTAGGGTAAGTAAAATGATGGCCCCTGACCCGATAAACCATACAAAAGTCAAAAGACTGCATTCTACATTCTTTGGGGTAGGGCTTTAGATACCCAAGCCCAACCCGGAAACTTCAATCCTGAATTCTAGAACCCCAACACCCATAAATCCCAACGTAGACCCTAAGCCCAAGATCCTAAACCCTAAACCCTAAACCGCGTAAACCCTAAAAGATAAACCCAAAACCTTAAAGCCTAAACCCTAACCCAAGCTCAGCCCAAAGGCCCAAAAAACGCGAAAGCCACAAGACAGAAAGCGTTTAGGGTTTAGGGGTTTGGGTTTAGGCTTTAGGGTTTAGGGTTTAGGGTAATAATGAACAATAAAACGGAAACTACTATCTCATGGGTTTAGGGCTTAGGGTTTGGGGTCAAAGGTCTGGGGTCCTCTGGGGATTGGAAAAAGAAAGTGGAACCCTAAACCCTAAACCGCTTCTAAGAAAGTGGACGCTATTCCATGTCATTGTGCATTTCTCTGCGTTTGATTCGCCAGTATCCTCTACACAGCGCACCGCGAGATAACCCAGAGAACCCCTTTGAGGCAAGAAGCAAGCTTCAAGGCTCAGGGCATACTCGTGCTACTCAGCGGCTAGGGAACCTGCTTATGAAGAAATACCATAGAGTTGTAATGGGGTCATGAAGGGGATATTAATCATGGGTCTACATTAAACACCTAAACCCTAAACACAAACCCTAAACGCTAAACCCTAAACCCTAAACCCTAAATAGTAGTTTCCATTTTATTTTTCCATTTTCCCAATATAACCCTAATATTACCCCAATAATACCTTTGGCCTTTTGCAATCGGTGGCCAAAGGCCTTAATCCGCACGCTTAAGGAACCTGACTAGCAGGACCCGCAGCCCGCATACATCATTCCCTCGCCCCCAATAACTGCGTTTCGGGGGATACACATGGGCATGTTATGAAGGAACGGAAAAAGAAATTGAAACGCCCGAGCTAAACCACACGCCGTCGTCTTCTCCCGTATGGCTGTCGCTCCAGACCTACTACTCCGCCTAGCAAAAGCCTTCATCACGGCCTGGCGCGCACCCTTCAAACCCCCAAAGCTTTGAACCCAAAGCGACAAATCCTTTGATTTCTGCTTGAGCCTTAGCATCCAGATTCTGAAAGTTTAGGATTTGGGCATTCAGGTGTTTAGGGCTTGATTTTTGTCCAACCCCATCGGCCATTTCGGGTTTGGAGATTCAGGCTTACGGCATAGACGCCTGAGGACTGATAGTTGGGGTTGACGGTTGGTGGGTTTAGGATGCACGTCTTTAGGGGACCCCAGCAATATGCAGGGTTTAGTACAAGCATTCCAAAAGGGTCCTAAGGGCCCCGCTGAAATATTGATGGCATGGGAATGAATTCCACAAAGCCTTTAGACTGTAGACCCTGAACGCTATAGGAGCGCAACGTAGCACTTCCAACCCTAACATCTGCCGTGAACAATCTCAACACGTAACCAATTAAACCTAATCTCTGCACTCTAAACAACCTAAACCCTTAACCCCCCAAAACCCCAAACCCAAAACCCCTAAAGCGTAGCGTCCATGTTATTCACATGTTTTGTACCCGTGTAGTAGCTCTTAGCATCGGGGTCAAACCCCTGGACCATAAGCCCTAAACCCTAAAGCCCTGAATCCCTGAACGTTTAGCCTAAACTGGCGAAAGCGCCGTTAACCATACATGGGCGCTCGAGCCTCTCGGGACAGGCCTCCGGCCTGGCACCATAGCGAAGCTGCCTGGCGTAAAGCCTCCCAGGACAACCCGCCTCTGGCCTTCTAGCAGCTCTTCCCCTGTCATTGAGAACCTGAGGGTCAGCTGCAGCAGGATTCCGCGACCAGGGTTGCCGAAGGCTTGGGCGGGGGTCCCGGCCTCGATTTTGGGCTGTTTTCGGGATGGGGCCTCCCATTCCAGGGCCGGAAGGGCAGGCCTGGGTGAGGACCTTCAGGTACCTGCAGAGCCTTTCCAGGCTTAAAGCTTGCCACGCTTTTAAGTTCTAAGGTTTTTCAACCCTCCAGCGCCTTTGAAGGATTTCAGGAGTTTTGAAGTGGTAAAGGCTTTGTAGGCTTGATTCGTGCCTAGATCCACGTGTGGAGGCCGGCCAAGGCCTCCGAAACCCCTACGCGCTGCTCAATTCTTTCAAATTCCGAAACTTGAGAATGCTCTCTGCGGCGGCGTGATGCCTCCGCTACCCCTTCGCATTGCTCAACCCTGTTCTCTGAAATTCCGAAACTTGAGAGTGCTCTCTGTTGCGGCGTGATGCCCTAAATAAGCATAGTTTGGGTGGCTGGGATGGGACTACGAAGCTGCGCAAGCGCGTGATAAGCTGTGCGCCCTAACGGCCCTAATTCAAAAAAAAAGGCGCACACCCCGCGCGTTCACTGATGCACACACGAAACCCTAAACCCGAAACTCAAGGCTAGGCCGCCCACCTGTCTATGGTGGGCTCCTTAGCGTCATGGCGAAAGGTCTTCACCGAACCCCGCCTCAGCACAGCCACGGTTGCGGTAGCACCCACGTCAGACCCGGAACCGGAAGGAGTTCTCCTTGCAACCAGTACTGGTTGCTTTACAAAGTAAAAGCCCTAAAGCGTTGGGGGTCGCTGGCTGGTTTTTCCAGGGCCCCTCCTGGGGGCATCCTGCGGGGTCCAGGCCCTCCTCTGCGAGCGAATTCCGGGACCATGGGGCTTGAGAGCCGGGAAGTCAAGATTTTCCAGCGTACCCAAAATCAAAAAACGCCTTTCACCCAGCACAACCCCAGGGCCTGTAAGGGCCAGGGCGTTCCAGGCCTCGCCTTTCAGGGCCCCCCCAGCCTTTTCAAGTTCTGGCCAGGGCAGGCCATGCTGGAGTTTCCTTCCAAGACTGTTCATATATTGGGATAATGGAAAATAAAACGGAAGCTACTATAATATATTGGGGTTATATATTGGGGATTATATAGGGACAATGGAAAATAAAATGGAAACTACAGGGATTTATAGATTGGATCTTCTGAAAACCTTTGACCATTTTTCAGGGGGCTTGCAAGAAGGCTTGACTCTTTCAACAAGACGGCCCTCTACAGTCAAGCCATGGCAGCACCTCGCATGCAGCCATGCACTTGAAGAGTCCTTGACACCTTATCATCACTACTTGCACGTTAACTCACAGCAAACCCTAAACCCTAAACCAAACTAAGCCCCCTAAACCCACCTCCAGGTCTTTGCCTCACCTGACGGTTCGGCGGGGAGTTGTCCACACCTTGCTGTTCAAAGGGTTAAGGGTTTAGGGGTTTAGGGGTTTGAGTTCAGGGATTCAAGGGTTTAAGGGGTTTAAGGGTTTAGGGTTGAAGGGGGTTAAGGGTTTGTAGGGTTTAAGGGTGTAAAGGGTTTAGGGTTTAAGGGTTTATAGGGCTTAAGGGTTTACAGGGTTTATAGGGTTTTCAGGGTTTAGGGTCTAGGCGGTCCGGGGTCTAGGGTTTGGGGTTGAGGGTTTGCACCCTGAGGCCATCCCCCAAAATTAGGAGCCCGGTGGCGATAGATGGGATCTACATAGCTAATCGTAATGCATGGGGCTAACGGTTTTGCAGAGTTTAGGCACTAGTGTTTAGGATTCAGGTTTTTGACAGTGGGCTCTTGGTCTAGGATCGGGGGTGTAGTCTTTGGACTTTAGGTGTCAGGCTGAAAGATCCTCTTGCGAGCTTCCATCAGACTATCTTGTTGCTGTACCTTCCTTAAGCCAAAAAAAAAGACATGAATGCCTCGGGGGTTCTACTGCAATATAATAAATTGAAAGTTGTTCCCAGGTAGATGAGAGAGGCTCAGTTTAAGAAACAGCCAACTAGGCCTCATGAAGAGAAGGTTGTGTTTGTTCGGCATCCCTACCTTACACAGGATAGAGGTGGAAACCCTAGACCAGAAACCCGTAGCCACTAGAAACCTGAGTGCTTTCCATGAACACCTGAATCTCTAAACTCATTTTCCGCCAAGAGTGTGAAAGCTCTGTGAGCAGCTTTCCAAGAATAAACCGCCCTCACCCAACAGCTCAGGACTCCTCCCCGGATAGCACAGGGCTTGCCAATGGTTTAGGGTTAAGGGTTGCTCCGGGAATACTGTCAGTTGTACTACACTCCCGGAAACTAACAGGGAAACCCAAATAGAACCCTATAAAGACTACAGTCCTTCTAAAAGGGACTATATGGGTTTCCATGTTAGTTTGGGGGAGTGTAGTAGCCGGACTATCTCCATACTATAAAATCAAGGGCAGCCCTGCCATTTCTGCAGGTGAGGGAGCATGCCGACACTTATGTGATCACCTGGGTCGCTATTAACGAACTTACCCTAAACCCTGAACCCTATTTCCCAAAGTAGGGGGACCCAAGAGTAGATCCCCCCCAAATATTATAATCCTCATTATAGGGACCCCCAAAGAGGTAATCCTCATTTTTGGGAAGCCCAAATTAAGCCCTAAACCCTATATGAGCCATAGTCTAAACTCCTAATACCCTCCTTAATAGCCCCTGTAATACTCCCCCAGTTCATCCCCTATAGAACCCCCTTTTAAGGAATTTAGACTATAGCTCATACATCCCAGGTCCCTAATATAACCCCTATAGACCCGCTATATCCCAACTTGACGGGAAAACCTAAGACGTCTGGGTCTTGGAGGAAGACTTGATGCTACCAGGCTTTTCGTTGTCAAGGTTGGGTTTCGGGCCGTTTAGGATTTAGGGTTTAGGGTTCAGGATTTAGGGTTTAGGGTTCAGGATTTAGGGTTCAGGATTTTGGGTTTAGGGTTTGGGATTTAAGGTTTACAGGGTTCAGGCTTCAAGATCTAGGGTCTAGGGTTTATCATGGGTTCCCTACTACCCCCTTCAGATTCTCCCTGAACTAAGGTACAATGAGGGGGAAGGGGCTGCCCTTATCTCTAAGCCCTAAACCCTATGACGCGTTGAGATACAACGCTCACATCTTTGAGATACCACGTTCACCTCTTTCAAGGGACTGCCTATGGTACAGGGGCCAAATAGTGACAGCCTGAAGACCTTTAAACTTGAAACCACTACGCCCTTACATTCCCTCAAGACTGAAATAGACACCCCCAAAAGGTCCCTACTAAGACTAATGTCCTGTAAACAATGAGGCCATATGGGGTTCCATACTACTTTAGAAAGGCTACAACCTTCACCCCCAAACTTTGAGCCCTAAGCGCGAAGCCTCAAACCTCAAACCCAACCCTACACCCTAAACCCCCAACCCCTGGACCCTAAGCCCTCAGCGCCTAAACCCCTAAGCCCTCAGCCACTAAATCCCTAAACCCTAAACCAAGAGCAATCCAGGCCACTTGGAGAGAAGACTCAGGAGCTTCGCCGCATATTTCAGGGGCGCTGGAAGGGAGACCTTGCTAAAGGGCTTCGGGGTACCCTTGACGGGGTTTATAGTGGATAGGTCGGGGTGTATAGGGATTTATAAGGTAAGGGTTTTAGGGTTTGGGGTTTTGAGGGTTTGAGGTTTTAGGGGTTTACGGTTCAGCGTTTGGGGTTTGAGGTTTTAGGATTTTGGAGGTTTGGGTTTTATCTTTATGGTTTTAGGGTTTCAGGCCTGCAGGGTAAGCCCGAAAACCCTAAAACCCTGCGACCTGAAACCCTACTGTAAGCCCCAAACCCATACCGCCAACCTCAAGGCTCCGTGGCTGAGGCACTGGGTTTTACGGTTTAGGGTTTTAGATTTTAGGGTTTAGGGTGGGCTTGGGGGAGAGTTTCGGCTTGAGGCCTCATTTTAGGTTTTAGGGTTTAGGGTTTGGGGGGTGAGAACTGTTTAGGGCTTAGGGCGTAGTATTGAGCCTCGGGTGTAAGACTTCAGGTTGCGGGTCTAAGGGCTGAGGAAGTTTAGGGCTCAGGGATTGGGTTTTAGCATTCAGGGGCTCCGGTTTCGGAACCATGTGCCCTGGTAAGTTGGAACGCCATATCGCTCAGGTCCTTCTGTGGCACCTGCACTAACTTTATGCCGCCAGATTGCTACCGGAATCCTGAAGCAGCCGACGCCCTAACACTAACTGCCGCTACCCCTCAGTTGGCGATGCCACTAGCCCCCCAAACCCTAAGCCCTGAACCCTAAGCCCTGAAGCCTCAACCCTGAATCTGAATCTTAACCGTTTGGGCAGTAGGGTTCGAGGTCAGCGTTTCAGTGTTGAAAGAGTAGAAGGCCATAAAGCCTAGATGTATACCCAGATGCCTACAGCTGTACCTGTTCGGCCTAGCAATTAAGAGGTACTTGCTACTGGACTGTAAGTAGTTGGGGTTACAGGTAGGGTTTAGCACATAGGTTAGGTTGTGAATTATGGACCATGAAGGATGCCTTGCACAGGTGTTTGTTTCTGGGCTGCAAGTCCCAGAGGAATTGTAGGTATGTACAGGATTTTGGTCATGAGGTAGAAGTACAGTCTTGCATGCCGCCTGAACGCGGTGATACTTCTGACATCTCCTAGAACAGCTGTTACACACCGCTCCGTGGGGGCTACCTCGGTCATATCGTAAAGGCTAAATCAGAAGGGCTACTCTCCCTGGGGAGTCTGGAGGAAGTAGCAACCAGCAAAAACCTCATGGGCCCAAAACGCCTCCCCCCGCATACACCCAAAGGCCTTACATTCCTACCCTATAAGGAATTGTGTAACCCCAGCCTCCCAAATCAGGGTCGTAGTTCTGGGGGTTGGGGTTATCAGAATCCACTAACATCCTTGCCCTAAACCCTAAACCCTAAACACTAAACCGCTTGTCTCCCTACCTCTTCACGGACTCAGGCAAGGACCATCCCAGCGAAGGTCATGTACCTCAGCCGAGGGATGGGTCCAGCAGGGGGTTATAGAGATGTGAAAGGGCCTTGCACCGAGAGTGTAGGGAAATTTGAAAGCCCTACACCCAACCCATGAAATCCAAACCCGGCAATCTATACCCTAAATCCAACACCCAAACCCTGAAAGTTCAAGTACCCAATAGTCACAGACTTCCCATATTCAAAATAACTCTTATCAAACGCCCAAGTACCCAATTGTGTAGATACTCAAACCCTCCCTAAACCCGAAACCATACAAACCGCATACGCGCTGTTCTACAGCCGTCCCTTAATTCCAGGTCAGAATTTCGCACTGTTTTGCAGCGTTTAAGGGCTTCGCAATGTTTAGCAGTTAGTGTTTAAGGAGTAAGGGCTTGGGTTCAGAGGCTTGAGGTTTAGGGTTTAAGTCGTTGCTTTGAAAACTTTATGGACTTTGTGGCATTACAAGATGGCCGTCAAGTCAAGACGTCACGAAACAAACCCTAATCTTTCCAAACCCTGGGAACGCGTTAGCTGAACATGTTCGAGAAGCCCAGGTGAATACTGGCAATACATTGCCGTGAGCGGTAGGGCGAGAACGAACAAAAAGGCACATTGGTAGTGGCTGTCGGCGTAGTCATAGCAGTCTGCAGTAGTAGGAATAGCCAACGTTGTCGTAGCCGCAGTAGCAGTAGCAGTAGCAGTAGCAGTAGCAGTAGCAGTAGCAGTAGCAGTAGCAGTAGTAGCAGCAGGAGCATCAGTAGCAGCGGCAGCTGCAACTTTATGCGGGAGATACAGCCGAGCTGCACAGAACAAAGGCGGTAAGTCAGTTGGATGATCTCCGCCTTCGAGAAAGACAGCGTGTTGTAGAGCCTGGCGACGACAAGCAGTTTTCTGTATTGCCCCCCCCAAGAAAGCCAGGTCCGCTTTTAAAGGTGGGCGTATCATATTGAGGAACATCAGTTGGGCTTGTGGGCCCCTTGAAGATAGCCGTAAGCAACATCAAGAAACCAGGTCGCATGATGAACATGGAGTTTATGTACATCCTCTGCAGGATTTAACGGTAAGGAACCCAGGAGCATCCCTCATCTTTCACAGAATGTAGGAACAGACTAATGACTGACGAATGTGCTTACAACTGTCCAAAAGGGCCTAGTAAGCCACAGCAATATTGATCAATGCCTGAAATTCTTGATATGAAGTTATGGCCTAGTTCTGGCTGCAATGCATCTTAGCTTGTACACCTACCTGTTGTCGTATCCGCTTGTGGTGCAGGGCGCGAAATGCTTGATACCCATAGACTGCAAACACGGTCTTGCATTTACCATCGGATCCTGGACAGCTTAAACTACAGTGGATAGGGCTAGTAGGGGTCATGGACAGAACCCCAATAATGGAGAATCAAATGGAAAAAATGGAAAATGAAATGGAAACCCTAGGTCCCTTTAAAGGGGTATATAGGGTATATAGGGAGATAATCCCCAATAATGGAGAATCAAATGGAAAAGA
>CAJNIZ010043175.1:23739-36349 GCA_905231905.1 Symbiodinium pilosum
GGGTTTTAGAACAACCCCCATATGACTAAACGCTAAACCCAACAGCCTAAACCCTAATCTTTTTAATGGAGAAGCTGCTATACGGATCTTCATGAGAAGGCGGTGTGCGGCCGCAACCCTGACAGCGACAGCTTCGAATTTCACAATTAAGTTTTTAGGCTTAAGGGTTTAGGGTTCGGCATGGTAGGAGCCCGAATCAGCGGCTGGTACCCATCTCGACAGAGCCGGCAGGCGAGCTAAAACAGCCTCATATAAGCTCATATGGTAATGTCCGTGAGCAAGGAGGCTCCGTATACGCCAAATGCTCTGACCCTTACTGTATGACCCTTAATTGTTTCTGACAGCCGTAAACAACCTGCAAATCCATTATAATCCATGTCTCCATTCACATTTTTAAGCTCTTGTCTACTTGATTTCTCCATACATCCTGAACCCTACGCCGAACCGTAAACCCCCAAACCTAAATTCTATACCTTACGCCCTTGCGTAATCCCCAAATCACCCTGAAACCTAAACATCGTAGCTTCCATTTCCTAATTTTCATTCTCCCTATATATATCCCCATATCCCCCGTGTAACCCATTGTAATCCTTACATATCTCCTACAAAACTCTATATAAGCCCCTATTTCACCCTAAACCCTTTAAACTAGAGTTTTCGCTGCGGGCTCGACAACCGCCACGCGAAGCCAGAATCTGCCCGAGCTTCGTGAGCGGCAAAGAACGTCATGGAGCCCATGTAAAGCTGGGCGACTGCCGCCATCCCATGACACTTTGTCGGGGCCGTCCTACGCAGGTGATGTACGCAAAGCGTTATCAAGGCACTGACCCTGAACTCTTTGTTGGCACGTCCTTGGGACATCCCTAGAGCAACCCCCGTGGGCTGGCGGGCCTGGGTACCCCCAAGCCTGGAAAGATTGCAATCTAGACCGCGTCTGGTGTCTCCTGGACTATTCGTGCGCTCCGAGACTGATTCTGGACCAATTGCTATCGTGCCCGAGCAGCCGCACTGCTGACGGCCCAACATAGCCGAACCCTAGCCCAACGTCTGAAGCCAACCTAGCGCGCATGCATGCGCAGGCGTTGGCGGAAGGCCTACAGCACGACGTTCTTGTAGAAAGCCAAACTCCCAAAGGCTCCATGTAGCTATATGGTATATACTTAGGGCCCAAAGGGGTTCCCATATAACTACTTTAGGGCCCAAGTATATATGTAGCCTTTGGGACTGACCCATCACTCTTGAGAGCATGGCTGTCCCACTCAGCCTCGGAAGTAGCGCAAACGTCGCGCCTCAGCCGCTGAACGGTCCTTGCTTTGCCATGGATGTCAACCTCCTTATATCCATATGGGGGTCTCCCAAAAATAGGGGTACCATTTTAGGGGTCCCCATATTAAGGATTTTAGTATATTGAGGTCTATATATTGGGGTCCCCTTATTACCACTATGGGCTATTAGACCTTAAGGGTACCCTAATCTACCCTTAAGAGGGTCCTAATAGGGAATTTTAGGGTCTAATAGCCCATAGTGGTATATTTGAGAGCGTAACTGCGCCACGCAGCCTCAGACGCAAACCAACAGCGGGTCGTAACCGTTGACGGTCCTTGCTTTGGCCTCGGATGTCAACCTATTCGGCGAAACAGCCTCGCAGAAAGCCAGGACCTCCAAGACATCACGTCATGCCCGGTCCCCACAGGAATTGCGCTGCCTTGGACCCTGGCAGGATGCCCATAAGACTTTAGGAACTAAACCCTAAATTACTTGAACTCTACGGACCGGTGCGAGCGGCCTTGGTGTGCTTCCCCACACCACCGAGCTCCCTATGCCGTGATCACACCTTGAACCCTAAACCCTGAACCCTAAACCCTCACCCCTGAGCCCTACCTAAACCCCAAAAGAATGCAAAATAATAGCCCTAAACCCATGCCATGATTTTACCTACTTTTGGGGTCCAGGTACCCTAAACCCTGAGTCCCCGGCCAGTCCAGCTCGGCGGCCCGCTCGCTGGTTGCGGCTCACCTGTCAGGGTTTGGGGGTTTTGGAGGGCTGTAAAGGGATATCGGGTTTAGGATTTAGGATTTAGGATTTAGGGTTTAGGGTCTATGTCTATACATATATATATATATATGGTTGTATATATGTATATACACACAGGGATGTATAGTAATATATAGGGCTGTATGCAGCTATATAAGGAAGAGGAACGTGGACACTACTATGACGGTATAGGATTTGTAGTTTAGGGTTTGGACCCTCTTTTTGCCAGAACTTTGCTCCTACTACGATGACTGTTATGATTGAACTAGTGATTTTTGGGGTCTCGATGTGGCCAAATGTTAACAGTAGAACATACCATTCTCATAGGGATTTCATCGCAACTGCTCTAAGGATTCCAGGGAGTTCCAAAGTCTCTAAACCCTAAACCGTAAACCCTAAACTGCCATAGGGAAAGCAGAAGAACAGTGACGATTGGCGTGGGAACTACGTTGGTTAGCGAAATTACCCCGTCCCCTGACAGTACACCCCCCGCTCTCTAGCAACAAATATTCCCGAGCGGTACACTTCTATATCATTAAGAATGTTCTTTCGCTATAGGGTCTAGGAGGTTTATTGCTAGGGGGATGGGATTAACAAGGCCTCTGTGCCACTTGTCCCGCCCAATGCGGTCATTCGGATATACCGTACTGGAGTAGGGTTTTACGGTTGTGGGACTCGGATTTACCTGGAGCCTAGATGGGAAGCCGGGCAAAATTATACCAAACCCTAAACCCTAAACCGACCCCTAAAAGTAGAGCCCAAGTTTACGTCCTGCTGGCATTCCAGGTAGACCGTACACCACCAAAGACATGAAAACCTTTCGGAACCATTGCGGAAGCACCCGGCGGCCCGCAACAGAATGGTTTAGCTGAGGGCTTTGGTTTGGGTCGAAAATTTTGAGCTTGCCCTAAACTCTAAACCCGAAGGTTAAAGGGTTTGGGCATTCTTCAGCAGGAACATAAACCCTAAACCCTAAACCCTAAACCAGGAAATCTAGCAAGTTGAAGAGCCCAGCACCTTACAGAGACCAGAGAAGACAGAACACCTACGCCTTCAAATGGAGCTTCCCAAAATCCATAAGGCACACAGTGAGAAATGAATGTATATATATATATACATTCATGCACGTATGTGTGTGTAGAGATATAAGGATCTTCATAGAATTTGACAGGCTACATGAAGGTTCCCCATCAATGAAATTGCCAGATCGATTTTCCCAAACACGGCCACTACCCCCAACGGCTGCAATCAATGTAGTGCAAAACTAACTCTAGATGAACAAAATCGAGCTTCCTAAGCTTGGGGGTATAATAGGGATAGACATAGATACTTAAAACATGAGGTATAATCATCCAAAGAGTATGCGTAACCATTTAGACATTTACATCTTTCCGGAAACAACATTCAGAGACTTTACAAAGAAGCACCCACAGTGGAACCTCCCCACACAAAACCAAAAAGCCTAACCCTGAACCCCAAACCCTAAATCCTAAACCCTTAACTCCAAATCCCTTGCTGCTTCTAGATAGCGGCTGCAGAGCCTTCGTCTGCACCTGGGTGAGAAGTGAGAAGAGTGCATGGAATGGTTTGGGGTTCAGGGTTTAGGCTATAGGGATAGATCAAACTTTGGTTCAGGGGGTGATATGAGGCATAGTCTACACGGGGATACATGAAACTAAGGCTAAGTGGGTCATATAGCATCAAACATGGATAGTGGACACAAAATGGAAACTATGATGGGCTTTGAGGCTCGTCTAAGCAGATATGCGGAGTGAAAAAGAAAATGGAACAAGCACTGGGGGTTAGGGCTTGGGGTGTAGGATTTGGAGGGGGGGTTCCAGCTTAGGCTTAGGCGCTAAGCGTCTTTCTGGGATTTAATGCAAGGTTCAACGAAATTGAGAATTGAGATCTTCAGAGGACAGGGCGAGAGGCAATGCAAGCAGTTTGCGAGCTGCTGCTATGAGAATCACTCCACCTAAAACCTTAAACCCCAAACCCTGAACCCCAAACCATATCGTACTCAAGTAAAATGAGATGATGTAAGAATGATCTAGCCCGAGTCGGCTCTTGATGGTTCGACTCCCAATTTTCAGTTAACACTTTGGAGGTTTAGGGTCTAGGGTCGGAAGCAACATCATCAATCAACTGACACGGAGCGCATGCCATGTCCAAATTCCTATGAGTGTTCTCTACCTGAAAAGAAAGTAGGAAACAACATAGCAAGAAGTTCAGGAATTAGCAATGACAATGAAAGAGGAAAGCGCAAACCTAAACTCTAAACCCTAAATTGTTGTTACAACCCATGGCCGCAAGCCTCCTAAGGCACTTAACTCTTAACCCTAAACCCGTAAGGGTGCCTGAGAAGCTCCCAATTGTACTTTCGCTGATATTGCATCAAAATCAACCTTGACCACACCCTATAAATCTTAGATAATGGCTTCGCACAGAACTTTCACTAATCCCCTTCCCTAATACTTGAGTCTCCCACCCCTTGAATACGGCAGCTTTTATCTTCTTTCTCCATTCTTTCCCTGCTAGCAGCCAGACACTAGCAAGAACGCTCAGCCTTCAACCTTGCACATCCCTGGAAACCCAACGGGATAATAACAAATCAAATGGAATAACATGGCAAATGCAATGGAAACTAGAATGATATAGGGGATTAGAGGGGTTAAAGGGTTTCAATTACGCCGAACTCTAGAATGGGAACCCTATTATCGTCATCTGATAGTTGTATGATTTTGGTTATCATAGTTGGGATAACGAACCTCCCCTCATTACCGATACAAGACACAAACACTGCTGCATAACCCAAGCGTTCATGCAAATTGTCCCTTTGCCTTTCCATTTGATTCGCCGCTCCCTGCCCCTAAAACCTTATCTCTGAACCCCATCTTGGTTGTTGTTGGCCGGGACACTGCGACCATTGCCACTGATTTCACCTGCGCCAGACTGCAGTAGTTGTTTTCTTACACGTCCTACGTGAATTGAACAGTATGTAGAAGAATAATATTCCTAGACCCTCCTCCTACCCTCTATTAGGGCCTAAGTACCCACTATTAGGGACCGTATATCCCCAAGTAAGGGTACAAGGAGGGTCCTGGTTGTTGGCTGTTCTTGATAGGTTTATCAACTTTTCAGGTTCAGGTAATTCCCTGGCTGGCAGATGACCAGAACATTGAAGAATCAAACGGTCAGGAAGCTAGAAAATCACATGAACTATAGTCTCAACTCCTTAAAGGGGGTTATATGGGGGATTATATAGGGAACCATTATAGGGGTTACTAAGGGGGATACTAGGATTTTAGACAATGGTTCACATGGAACATGGGCTCACAGGGCCCAGAAGGATTGTACCAAGGGAGGCCATGTCATTAGAGTAGTAGGGCTTTGGAAGGAAATTACTTTTTACTAGCACGACAGAAGCATCAGGGCCTAACCCCTAAACCTAAACTTAGTCCACTACAAGGGGATGAAGTTGACAATGGTTCTTGCTTGTGCGCTCGCTTGTGTAGGAAGTCGGAACCCTTTTCCCAGAGCACGAATTCCGAGATGCTCCCTGCAGAAACTCATAAGAACTGCAAAACAAACTCTGACCCCGAAACCCTAAACTAGGTTTCACATCTAAATGGAGCTTTCGGATCTTGAGGCTTTACCGCGGAGAGTGTCGGATTGTAGCACCGAGCGCTTGGAGGCTTTTGCCTTGCAGGACTCACGCTTAAGTAGTTCTCGGTTTCCACATGAAACCTTACGAATCTGAAGGTCTGAACTCTGAATCCGGCACTTACAAAGGAACCTAAGCCCACGACGACCTGAGGAGAACTTGGCGCAGAAGCCAGAATTGGAACCACTCTTCCAATTTTCTAGCTGTGATGGTTGGGGTCGGATTCTATCCAAAAAACAAACCCTGGAAGTTTTTAGCATTCAAGACCCAAACACTAAACCCTAAACATTATTTTAGGGTTTAGCGTTTCAAAGGCACAGTTGCCTTCATAATGGTTTGCCCCTACTGAGCCCCTGTACAGCTTTTTCTACCCATAAGTCAGGAGCCTACTTTTGACGTAACTGGGCTTTTGGGGCATTTACCGCTACATGCTATATGGTAGTTTCCCAAAATAGGGGGACCCCAAAATAGACCCCAAAATAGTAGAGTCCTTTTTATAAGGACCCCCAAAAGGGTGACCCTAATTTTGGGAAACCCCCATATATAATCTAAACCCTAAACCCTAAACCCTAAACCCCTTGAAACCTTATACAGAAAATCCGATCCGTGGTCGCCTGTGTTGGACTACGCACAGCCACTCCCAAATGCTGCAAGGAGCAAAACGCTGCGGCGGGCTGGCTGTGAAGGAGCCACGGAACATGGGCTTAGTCAACTTAGGGGAAAGAAGCATTACCCGCAACCCCTCAACTCTAATCCCCTAACCCTGAACCATCAACCCCAATCCCCAAACCCTAAACTCCTAAACCCTAATCCCCTTGCTAGTGCTTACAGGAGCCGCCCAATGCTTTTCTGGGTTGATGTTAGGGAACTTAAAGTAAGTTACCATGATATGGGTATGTAGGGCTTAGGGTTCAGGGATGAATGTTACCAGAATATGGGTATATGGTGAAATTGTAGGGGTTCCTCATTCCGGTAACTTAACATAAGTATGTTAACAGCAGTCAAGTCTTCCTGGTAGCCATCCATCCCCCACTCCCCTTTCAGCACCAACATGCAACGGGAGAGTTCACACAACGGATCCCTGAAACTATATGTACATAGATATATACACATGTGAGTAAGAGTCACTATTTCCTACATTATTCGGTCGACATGGGTTCATTATTTGCTATACCACAAGAGGGACCCCCATGTCCACTGCTAATGGTCCAATAATAAGACTTGTATTTAGAGTAGCTCATATGTGCTCTAAACCCTAGACCCTAAATCCCTAAACCCTAAATCCTCAAGGGTCCCCTAATAATGCTAATGTTGACCGCAGCTCATCTATACATATATACATATATATACCCTCAACCCTAGACGTCAAGATACCTACAGCTTCTCACATTTTGGCGCAAAGCCCGGCGAGCAATGGGCTGTTCAGTTCCAGAACACTACGTTCTTGAGGCAGGTTTAGTGTGTAGGGGTTTAAGGGTTTAGGGTCCCGAAACCCAAGCCAGAAAAACCAAAGCCTGAACCCTAAACACAAAACCCTAAAGCCCCTAACCCCCAAATTCGCCAGCCCAACGATGGCCGCCTGGTATACCTTGGGTACTGCACTCAGTAACCGTCTATAATAGTGGAAATATTACGGGCTGTATATATTCTCATTATAGTTATATCAAGCTGCCACTGGGTTGGGGCAGTATCGAAGGTATACCCAGCACCTGTAAAGGAACCCTTCTTGCCAAGACTCTGAACCTAGAAATCAAAACGCCGACCCCAAAGCCTCCGAAACCCTGGTCCCTAAACCCTTGTCCCTAAACCCTTGTCCCTAAACCATAATGGTCTTTAATCCCTAGGCCCCTAAATCCCATATAAGCCCTAAGCCCACGCTGATTAAGGGTTTATGGTTTGGGGTCTAGGGTTTCGCCCAAACTCAAGCCTTAACTCGCTACCCCGCCCCCCAACTAGAACGCCCGCAACCTCGAGCCACAAGAAACCTAACCTGAATGCAATCAAGCTCTGCCCTGTTGTTTGGGGGTTGCTTTATTATGTCTACTGGTGGTTAGTGGAGAATAACGGAATATAACCCCCTATCCCTATGAGGATATTCCCTTATTCCTTACTCTCCCCCAGTAAGTAGAAGGGTTGGAAGCATTGAATGTAGTTATGTGTTTTGGTTTCGGGCTTAGGCTTTGCTTTGCACCCCAAGTACCCTCTATGGAGCCCGAATACCTGGAAATATGACCTACGTAGCTGGGTTGGCCCCTAAAACCCTTTGAACAATGTTAAACCCTTCGAAAAAATAGTAGTATATAGGGGGGTTTAGGGTTTAGGGCTTAGGGTCCCTTATAAAAGCCATTAGGGAAAATATTAAATATCCCAGGGGCCTACCCAGGTAGATCCTCTTACACGTAATTGTAAGTCCCGGTAGGGTTTCGAGCCGAGTTCAGGGCTTAGCCTTAAGCGCTAGTTGAGGTACCCTACCTGGACCCCTCAAGTAGGCAAAATAATGGCCTTTATGGCTATTGTTATGGGTTTAAGGCTATTATTTTACATACTTTTTGGGGGTTTAGGTACACCATACATGAGGCAGCTACCACCATAATATCGGCAGTTATTTAGGCCCCTATCCCCAAACCCTAAACCCGAATTCCTTCCCTAAAGCCTAAAACTTAAACTGGGCTTCTGGGTTGAGGCTTCCAGGCCCAGCACTTCATCGTCGCTTCCGAAGAAGGGTGGGGCACCCGTTAGCAGCATGTACGCAATGACCTCAATCACTTAGAAGGTCTGGTCTGGTGCTTGGATTCAGGGATTTGGGGTTGCAAAACCCAGTAGGAATACCTTTCTTGAGCTCTCTTCTTCTTTCCTCATAACATCTCGTCAGCATCATGCTTGTAGGCTACAGCCCAACAAGCCCAAAGCCCTAATAACGACCCAGACCTCAAAGCGTGCTTCTGGGAGTTCAGATTTGATGCTGTGAGGCTCACCCGCGGTGTAGGGTTCAGCTTTTGCTTACGTTGGAGTCCCTAAACCCTAAACCCTAAACCCTAAACCCTAATTAAAATCGGCGGCGTCGCAACATGACTTACAGGCGCTTGCTATTGCTTTTGTCATACCTCCTCTGGTTTTTTCTAAATAGAAGGCTTCCAAACCTAAGACCCCCGGCAAATAGGGGGGCCAAGGTTTTCAGTTTAGGGTAAAAATATATAGCTGCTATATAGATGTTTACAGATATTACCTCAGAATGGAGCATCAAATGTGTTCTAACCTGAGACGCATGATGTATATGAACTACAAGCAATATTTCCCAAATAGCTAATGGACCTGGGCTTTGGGCACATATTGTGGACCATGCCAAACTGCTGAAGAGACTCCTATGTCCACTCTTAATGGCTAGTCTTGACGGCAGCTGACCTAAGGGTTCGGAACTGGTAAAAAGCATGGAAACTACAATGTTACCACCTGGCATTTAGTCTATGGGGTTTTGGATTTACGGTCTATATTGCAAGACCACAGCAATATTTCTGAATAGGCGCTCTTCTACAACAATAGGATGACAAGCTATCCCGCCCTATACTGGCTCTGGGTTTAGGGTCTGGTGTTTACGGTCTGGGGCTGCGGGTTCTAGAGTTGTAGGGTTTCGGGGGGTAGGCACACAAGGAATTCAAAACAGCATGATGCTTAGGAGGGGGCTTGAGGGTTTAAGGATTAGGGTTTAGGGTTCGGGTTTGGGGATTAGGGTTTGGGAGCGTTCCGTTTTTTTGGCGCCTCTTAGGGGGTTCGTTTTTTTGAATCGAACCTTTTCCAACTGCTTGGAAAGATCCGAAGGGGGGTTCGGGTGGGTGATAAGGGTTTGAAGGTTGGGGTTAGGGTCTGGGGATTATGGGATTAGGGGCTTAGGGTTTTGGGACTAAGGGTGCTGGGGGGAGTAATGATGAGGACTCCTACAGGGGATGATATAGGGATGATCATAGGAATCCACTCCACCACAAAAGAAGGAGCAGTATCGACGCGTCCCTTGTTGACATGGCCTGAATACGTGCTGCACCCTCCCGCACGCTATCATGGACGAAAATCCTTGCAGAACCGCTTGACGGGTTTCTGCGCCTGATATGCGCAATCATTACATTCATGCGAATGACAGTAGTCATTTTCAATAACAATAGCAGCGAAAGTAAGACATATGGTCATGACAAACATGTTAATTGTAGTAACAACTCATAATTCATACAAACAATAAGGACTAGAAGCTCCGTGTGTGTGTGTGCGTATGAAGATCCAGTCCCTGAGTCTCTAGTAATCAGCGCGAAGAAGTACATGTACCCGAGTCTACACCATGTGCTCTACACGGATTTATGGTTTAGGGTCTATCGGGAACCGCATTTTCAGGGTATTTGGCTACTTGGAGGGTCCAGTTAAACCTAAATCCATGAACCTAACCAGCAAAAATCTCGGCATGGCTCGGTTTTACCTACAGCTTTAAAATGTGAACCGCATCAATTGCAGTGCACAATGCTGGCAAGTGAAGGCACTGTAGCGGGTCACAAATTCCAGGCCCAAAGCCTTAAAACATAAATCAGAACCGCCCAAAACTCAAAAACTTCTACACCCCGAAGCCTAAACCCCAAATACCATGGTAGGTTCAACTTTTCCATGACCCCCATATAACCCCTCTATACCCATGTACGACCCCTTGCACTCAACCCCAAAACCTAAGCCCCAAACCTTAAACCCTAAACCCCAAACCCTAAACCCCGAACCCTGAAGCCCCTAAACCCTAAAGCCCCCAAGACCCCAAGCAGCTAAACCCTAAAACCCTAAATAGTAGTTTCCATTTTCTTCTCCATTATCCTAATAATACCCCTATAACCTACTTTATCCCTAAACGAAACACCCACGCGCAGAGCCGAGGCATACCGCACTGGGTCGCCGACTCCGCACGACCTGGTATCAGGTGGTTGAGTTGGGTTCTGTCCCCACGGTTTTGGGCGGGTGGGGTTCTGGGTTTAGGGTTTGGGATTTAGGCCAGTAAGAGTCTGTAGCGGGGGGTTGGGTGGGACTGGAAATCAAATGGAAAACAAATGGAAAATGACATGGAAACCGGTGGTATATGTTTCAGTCTGATCATGCATGAACGTAAACCCTATACTCTAATGCCTAAGCCCCAATCCCTAAACCCTAAATCGCTTTCATTACTGTCAAGGGGTTGCAAAGCCGCATGGCGCAAAACCTACGGAAGAGTCCCAGCCAGAGGTGGTTTGCTTCCACCCCGAACCCTGAACCCTTAAACCCCTAAACAACCCAAACCTAAAACAAAAACAATCGACCCCGAACAAAAAAAAAAACTAACACCCTTAAGAACCCGAAAATGCGATGCTTTCACCGGCCATTCTCATGGTGCAGCGTGCATAACTCCAGGCCTTCCCAGTCTGCCGTTTGTCACGTCGGAGGTTCAGGGTTTAGGGTTTAGGGCTCTCATACCTTGGGTTATCCGCGCTTACGGTAACTGTCCCTAAACAGGCCTTACTCAGGGGCTATCATAACTCCTACGATCTATTGCGTAAACAATAAAAGGGGGGAATGACCTGACTCATCCCCCTTAGGGGTTGCAATGTGGCGAAGGTGATCGAAGTTGCCTCCACGAAGCCATCAATAAGCCCTAAACCCCTAAACCCTAACCCCTAGACCCCCAAACCCCTCAGGACCCCTACACCCTGCAACCGTTTCCACAACATTGTGGGACCCAAACCCGCCGTAAACGGTCACATCGAAGCCCAAAGTCATAATCTACGGTTTAGGGTTTTAGGGTCTGGGGATTAAGGATTGAGGCACGGTTTAAGGTTTAGGGTTTTAGTGCCTAGGGATTAAGGATTTGGGTGTTCGGGTTTAAGGGACCAATCAGGGCTCTACAAAGCTCGGAGCCTAAGTGCTTGTAGGATATACACATGGCTTTTTTGGGCTTGGAGGAGAACATATTGGAAAATTAAATGAAAGATTCAATGGCGTCTTTACAATGATACCCAACATTACGCGGAAACCTTGTGATTGATCCTGCACCTTAATTACGCCCAAAAGCCTAAACCCTAACCCTAGCACCTAAACCGAAACCCTAAAGCCTAAAACCTAGGCCCTATAAACCCCAAATCCCAAACCTAAAGCTGAAACCCTGACCCCCAGGCCCTGCGCCCTAAACCTTTGTCACTTTGCGGCCGCCGTGCCGAAACTGCCCAACAGACTCAGATTTGGGGTCGAACCCCAAAATTGGGGTATCAGACATGTGCGACAGCAGCAACGCCACCCAAAGAACAAACCTGACCCGGGCAAAGACAACGTGGCACCAGCCAGGTTTCTTGTTCGCGGGGTCAATGACAGTGACCTTCCAGAAGCCCGGGTCTGCATGACCCCTGTCCAGAGACAGGTGGATGGCCTTCACAATGTGCTGGAAGCAACAGCTGTGCTTGGTCACCAGCACTGAGGCGTTGACTACCTTCAACAAGCGCAACAGCTTGGTGTAGTCTCTTGTGAGCACGGCGGCCCATGCCGCATCTCAAGGCGGCGCAGAAGCTGGTACGACTCAGTGTTCCTGGGTCTCAGAAGTATGTAAAACAATGGCTCACGACCTTGAAAAGGTTTACTCTACAGGGTTAGGGGTATACGGGTTAAGGTCTACCTTAAGTGTTAAACCCTAACAAAGCTAACACATAATCCAAATCTCATGGGGAGCTACGGGCGCGTATGGGCGGGGGTCAGGATGCATGTCCATATTGAAAACCTGCATCAGTTCAAAACCGAATGAGCTGTAGTCTAAAGTCCTAAAAGGGGGGTTATCTAGGGAATTTAGTAGGGTTTATTGAGGGGGATAGTAGGAGTTAAGACTATAGCTCATACTACCGTAATTCCCAAGGTAGAAGGTGCTTAGGATCA
>CAJNIZ010043175.1:36449-58186 GCA_905231905.1 Symbiodinium pilosum
GCTCTAGCATCATCAGAGCAGTGTTTTTTTGGTGGTTGAACCTAGTAAGATCATATTCCTTATATAAAATACTATACCCCAAAAGGAGGATAGAATCTTACTCTATAATGGGTACCATAGTATCCCCAATTACAATACTACTCATCAGGGTTTGCCTGGGCAGTCTGGCATTCTTCCTGTTTGGATTTGACCTGGTGAGGGGTGGGGATAGTTATCTGGACCTCCAAAGGTACAACCTTGGCCCTAGACCCTAAACCCTAGACCCGAAACCCTGAACCGCCGGCCCCAAAGTCTGGCCGCACGGGTGGAATTGGCAGGAACAGCCGAATTAAGAAATTAATAGCCCGGCAGCAACAGCCGGGCGGGGGCGGGGGGATTTAGTAGGGGCAGTGGATTACTTCGGCTCCACATCGACCGCCAAACATGGTTGAAGGACCAAAGGTCGGCTTTGTCCGTATAGGCATGCTCCAGAACCTGCAGAGGCCGAAGGGGTCTCTAAGACATGGGAGTGGAAGTCTTTGGAATCTCGCAAGGAAGAAGCATTCTCATGTCAGGGTCTATTTTCGGCCCCCTACTCAGTGGAAAAACCCATATGGGAGTGGAGGAGAGCATTGCACAAATATTCCTTAGCATGTACCGCGCCTCCTCAGGGTAACCTATTCTAAGTCACATCAAGGTCTTGGGGTGCATGGGCGGTGATTGGAGGCTAGGGCTCGGGTCTTTCGCCTTCATGTGAGTTCTATTAGGGTTATATTGCCCCCAATAATGGAGAATCAAATGGAAAAGAAAATGGAAAATGAGATGGAAACTGGGATTCAATTAATAAGGATTAGGGTTATGTGAGCCATAATCTAAACTCCTCAAAGGGGGTTATATAGGGGATTATATTTTACTACTATAGGGGTTATCAGGGGGGATACTAGGAGTTTAGACTATAGCTGAGGTAGAAATGGGTAAGGTGTAGAGTTCAGGGTATAGAGGTTAGGGCTTAGGGTAAATAACCACCAATGGCGCTTCCTGATCATCTTTAATAAGATGTGCTTGGCTGCTCCTTATAATCCACCACTGACAGTTCAAGTCTTAGCTCCGTTGACGAGTGCTCAAGTTGCAGTACGGTCCCACCTCGTATAGTATACCCCAAAACTGAAATGTAATGAAAGTAGCCCACTACATCATATGAGAACCCTACACCCTAAGACAAAACAAATCGATATCGAGGTTTAGCGGGTGTTAGGGCTCCTGCAGACTGGGCCAGAACTCCCTTCAACTCCCAAATCCAATGATTCAGGGTTCTGGGTTTCGGGTTCCGGGTTTGGAGTGTAGGGTCGTGTCGTGTAATTATCTATCTTACTAATATTCTTATTGCCGAGACTCTCAGAGTTGCTTATGCCGGTTCTGGCCACGAAGATAGGTGCTGTCATCGTCAACATGGCACGGTTCATTTGCCGGCCAAGCCCAGTGAATGACCTCATTCAAGCATGGTGCAGACGATCTTTCTGCGAAGGAGCCAGGTGGTGCACGTGGTTCACCTGCAAATTCCTGATGCAAAGCCATGCATCACTGGGGTTGTCTAATAGGTCGGTACATCACGATACAAGAATATTATCTGTACCTCTGAAGGATATTACCCCAGGTGGAGGGGGGCTTTGGTGGTTAGCTGTAGATGTAGCTTACCCCACCTGAACCCTAAAGCCAGAAATCAGGACCTCTACGAGTAGCACATGACTCGAATAGGGTCATTATTGCAAGGTTGGGAGGAAACAAAAAATCTTCTCACAAATCCAAGCCCTATATACATCCCTATACAAGGCTATATGCCTCACCCCTTCAACGGGACCCTTACCCTAAACCCTACACCATAGGCCCTGCTTAGAGAATTTTTTTGCCCCCAGCCATGCACCAACTTATCAACCGCTAGCCTCCCCAAGACTAACCTGGCGTTTAGGGTTTAGGGTTCAATGTCTAGGCTACATACTCAGGGTTCAGGGATACGGGGGGTAATATAAGGATATATACTGTTTCCTGTTTAGGGTTTAGGATGTATATAACCATCAACCCTAAACCCTCTACCTCCAGCCAAGTCAGCATGCAACCCCATAAGCCGACCTTTCCAACAAGGACTATGGTCTTGACAGGGCCTGAACATTATATGTGCTATAATCTAAACTCCTAGCATCCCCCTTAATAACCCGTATAGTAGTCCCCTATATAATCCCTAATACAACACCCTTTAAGGAGTTTAGACCCTAAACCCTAAACCCTAAACCCTATATAGTCCCCTATATATCCCCCCTTTAAGGAGTTTAGACTATAGTACATATAAGCATCGCTGCATATAGTCCCTCGCAAGGACCCCAAGAGCCTATGCTTCAAACAACCCTGAGAAGGATGCCAGAACAGGAAAACGGTTTAGGGTTTAGGGTTGAGGGTTTAGGGTTTCCCAGAAACTTCCCTGCGCGCTACACCCTCACCACTAGAGTATGAAAACCATACCCCAGGGTTTAGGGACATAAGACAGTGGGCAAAATAAAGGTTTCTAGAGATTGTCCTGATGTGTGATACTATCATGTTGAGGTTTACGTGAGATGCCCCACACCATACTTATTGCAAGGATTCTGGAACCATGATGTTGGTAACTATTTACTCGAACCCCCGCAGTACCTCAAACCCTGAAGACGACCCAACCAGGAAACCCCAGGTTCCCTTCAAGGCATCTATGTAGGTCCTATTTGTGGATATCCCTAAACCCTAAACCCTAGTCCCCAAACCCAAAGCCTAATCCCACAACCCTAAACTGGGTTGGCCCCTAAAACCCTTTGAAAAATATTAGTATATAGGGTCACTTATTAAACCCATCAGGGAAAATATTAAATATCCCAGGGGCCTCCCCAGTAAACCTAAAATCCCCAAGCCCCGCCTCCGGTGCGACGTAGTGGAGCGAACCGCAGGCCTACCGTGTCTCGCGCTGGGTGGAAGGGTCAGGGTGTGGGGTTTAGGGTTTATGGGGGGTTTTAGGGTTTGGGTCAGGGTTCAGGAATTTTGGGTGTTTAGGGTTAAGGCTGAATGTGTAAACCCTGAGGCCCTGAGCCCTTAAACCCCTTAAACCCTAATCCCTACTCGCGAGGTGGGAAATCAGACGTCCTGATGTCCAAACCCCCAAGAGGATTTCTGATCTCGCCATTTACTGGTGGCTACTAAGAAATACAAGAATATCATCCCTTATATAACCCCTATATAATATGTTCCCTTATTCCTACATAATCCATATATAATCTTATCTCTACACAATCCCCATATAATCTTATCCCTACAGTTCCCTGTATAATAGGTTCCCTTATTCCCTGCTAACCCCCGGTGAGGCCATTCAGAACTCTCTCGCGGGGCCGGGAGAATCCTCGGCCATCAGGGGGCTCAGGAGGTGCCCTACACCCTAAACATCCCATTGGGGTTATATGAGGGTTATACCAGAGTTATATTGGGGTTATATTAGGGTTATATTAGGGGTTATATTCGGGCTATATTAGGGTTATATTGGGTTATATTAGGGTTATATTAGGGTTATATCGGGGTTATATTTGGGTTATATTGGGGTTATATTAGGGATATATTGGGGTTTAGGGTGTAGGGCTTAGGGGTAGAGGGTTTAGGGTTTGAGGTTTAGGGGTTAGGGCCAAGGGTTTAGGGTTCAAGGTTTTGGGTTAGGGGTTAGGGGCTAAACCCTAAACATCCCATTGGGGTTGTACTAGGGTTATATTAGGGTTATATTGGGGTTTAGGGTTTAGGGTTTAGGGTGTACGGCTTAGGGGTTTAAGGTTTAGGGTTTGAGGTTTAGGGGTTAGGGCCAAGATGGGCCAAAGGTTTAGGGTTCAAGGTTTTGGCTTAGGGATTAGGGGCTAAACCCTAAACATCCCATTGAGGTTGTACTGAGGATATATTAGGGTTATGTTGAGGTTTAGGGTTTAGGGTTTAACCCTAAACATCCCTAAGCCCTGAACCCTACAGTCCCCTTAAGTAGATAGAATTATAGGGGTTATATAAGGATAATGGAAAACAAAATGGAAACTACTACTCAAAGTCATTATTTAGGAAATATTAGGGGTATATTAAACCCTAAATTCTAAACCCTGAAACTACTATGGACTATGGTTATATTAGGGTTATATGAAGCCCTAAACCCTAAATTCTAAACCCTAAACCCTAAACCCTAAACTCTAAACCCTAAATTCTAAAACCCTAAATTCTAAACCCACTCAAATTGCCCTCAACAGGCACTTTGAGGTTTTGGATTTCAACTCAGGAGCTTCGAGTTTCTGAGATTTCAGGAAAACCTGGACCCCAAAAGTAGGGAAAATAATGGCCTTTATGGCTATTATTATGGGTTTAGGGCTATTATTTTACATACTTTGGGGGTTTAGGAAAGTCTAGGGTTTCGGATTTCGGACGTAGGGGCGTTTTAGGGCTTAGGTTTGAATAGAGCGCTATGGGTTTGGAGTTTGCATTGGGGCAAAAGGTTGTGAAGGCTTAGCATGCTGCGCTTGTTGTCTTCAGACCCTATCCGGACCCTAAAAGTAAATAAAACAATTGCCCCAAAGCCATACTAGCCTACATAACTACCCTAAACCCTAAACCCAAACCCCTCAACCATAAACTTCATGCCGCTTCAGGTCTCGGACTGGGCTTGACCTATTTTGTCAATACCCTTGTTGACAAGCTGTGTGGCGAATTTATGGCGTGTTGTGGTGGGCCAACGCGTCACCATGGGCGGTATGAAGTCCTGCCACCCCGACGCGAGCAGAGTCCACATAGCTTGAATGCGTTCCTCAGTCTGCTCGACAGGCTAAAATCCTTGCCCTCCGGCCAGAAGCCACCAGGCCGGTCTTCCCGGAATCGGCCAGTCCTCCTTAGCATCAGGATCCTCGGTCGAAAGCGGCAGGGTCGTGGAACTTCCCCCAAAGCCTGGGTACCTCATAGAAAAATTCCTAGCTTGTAGGCAGAATACCTCCATGTAATGAAATGGCACCGGATCCCTGGGTTTCTAGGGGTGTTCACGCGCCTGTGACATCTTTGTGTCTCGGTTCCAAAACCTCAGCCAACAGGAACCTACACACAAACTGATGCGCTTTTGGGTGGCAGGCATCTGTGGTCCTGTGCGCGAGTCCCCTGACTGAAAACATTGTTGCTTGGAGGTATAGAAGGTGACCATGATTTAGGGTTTAGGGCTTGCGAAGGCAAATGTCACTAAGACTACCCAGTCTTCACGGGACTCTTAATTTTGTTTTCCAAGGGCCCTTAAACCCTAAACGGGAATAATACCATAGAAGCCTAAACACTTGCCAAGGCTATGCTTGCACATTCGCTGTATAGTTCTGCAATAGGGCACCTCAAACGGAACAACCTTCAACCATCTCCAGGGGAAGGCCCAGCGGCGAGCTCTGTCCGGCCCAGGTTTAGGTTTAGCTTTCAGGATTTAGTTAGGATTTAGTCGGGACTTAGGGTTTAAGGTAGCTGAACTCTAAAAACGAGAGCCATGGTTCCGTATACTTCACAGATGCAGGAACTTGTGGCAGTGGTAGCAAGATCAGGGGTAGGAGGAACAGCTACGGAAAAAAAAAAAAAAAAATCTCATGCCAAAGAGGAGGTGGTTTCCTTTTGAGCGGAAGATCCCAAACCCTAATCCCTAAACCTACGACCCTACATCTTGCACCACTGTTCTTGCATCGAGCTTGGGGTTTATGGGATTTCGATGGCATGGGTGGCTTGGTATGCTCTAGAATTACTTTACATAAGGCTGATGTGAGGCTTGTTTGTGGCACTAGGATAACGCTTATATTGGGGGAAACTACCCTGAAAGACAGAAGGCTGAATTAATACGAATCACGTTCCACAACCGTCCCTCCATAGCTATGGTATGATGTATGAGAATGCCTTACTTAAACCCTGAAGCCTGAACCCGAACAGTGAGGCCCCTGCAGAACTTGCACAAATGCCCGGGCTTTCCAGGTGAAACAACTCCATGCACCCTCAGGTTGGGATCCTAAAATTGGGTTGCGCCATCCAAGCTCAATTACTGCAAGGGCCTAAATGTCTACCAATGTTAGTTTGAGGCGCATCCTCAACTGTAATTCTACAAAGAATCTAGAAACATAACATTAGACTTTCTATCCCATTTGTAACATACTTTTGCAAAGAATCTAGAACCATAACGTTACCCTCACCCCCCCCCACACCTATTTGCCCGCAGCATCTTCATGTTACTTGCGCATCCATGGTCATGGCAATCATACAAATACTTCCACAACTCCAAGATTACTGCTCTTTACAGCGAAACAAGATACTAGCGAATGAATGTCCAGACCCATGATAACGTCCACCACGACCGCATCCACAACAAAACCAATGCCGGCACCCAAACATGACGTTCAATTCGACCACATCCACAACCACCAAAACACTGCTATACACAGCACATTCCGATGAGCAGGCATTTGGCGCGGGCAAATAGGGGGTGGGGGGGCGTAGTAACATTAGGTAAATTCCCCCCTACAGGAATAGCCCCTAACTATGGAATAAGGCCTTCATGTACATGCAAGGCAACAAGGAAACTGCAACATTGACTCTGCGAGTGCCACCCCCATCCCACCCGAGGTATGAATGCCTTCATTGATTTGGAGTGGCCCTGAGCACAGGAGACATGGCCGTTCGCAAGACGGTACTTCTTCTTGCGGTCTCCTTCGATGACCTCCGTGGATGTTGCGGGAAAGCGATGGAGCAACGAAACCCAAACATCAGTTCATCTCTCTTACGCTCGAAAGCCCTCTTTCGCGCAGCATCTCTGGAGATGCGCCCACGTCCTCTGCGACGTCTTCTAGGCTCCACCAGAGCTGCCCACAGTGGGGGATTGACCAACTTAAGTAAACCCTAAACACTAAGCCCTAATCCCTAACCCTTGTGATAGATGTGTGAAAGCCACCCATAAATGGATCCTTTGTTTGGAAATTCTTTGAACTTCTACATTGCTGCTGCTAGAAGTAGGAGCAGAGAGCCTAAATCCTAAAATGTAAACCCAAAATCCTAAACCCTGAACCCTAAATCCTGAACCCTAAGCCCTGAACCCGAAATCCTGAACCCGAAAGCCTGAACCCGAAATCCTAAACCCTAAACCCTATAAATCCTGAAGTCGCCTCCATTGTTTCTATGGCGCCAAACCCTCCCGGGAAGGCCCCCTCAGGCGCGAACTTTGCAAAGCCGAAATCGATGAGCTTCAGGTGGTCTGACTCCTGTTTGGGCCGGGGGTGGGGGGTAGTAATGATGGGTCTAAATACTAACAATTACTATACTATTAGTACTACAATATTAATATTACTATCGTTATTACGTCTACGGCTATTACTATATAGGGGATAATGGAAAGAAAATGGAAACTAATATTTAGGGTTTCCGGGGTAAGACTTCCCTTTAAAGGGATTAGGATTATACGGAATTGATCTTCAAAGGGTATAGGCAAACATAGGAGCTGCAGACTCCTTTTTGGGTTGTTGGGCTATTAAGATTGCTTTGGGGTTAAATAGAACTTTGGGATTAAGGATTGAAGGCTTACAGTTTGCCGTTAGGGTTGTAAGGGATTGTATAGGGACAGTTTTCAGATACTCCCAGTTTTGCTGGCTTTACTAGGCTGTTCTTAACAATCCTGGTGAACAAATGACCATGATTTCCTGTACCTAGAAGTACAAGGAAGCCAGAGTGTTTTAGTTGTCAGGGTGTAGGGCGTAAGGTTGTTTTTTTTGAGGGTCTGAAATTTATCGTTGAAGGTCTATGGCTTATAGGCTCTAAGCCTTAAACCCCTACATCCTACACCCTCACTCCTTAACCCCTTAATCCGAAACCCTTAGCCCTAACTCCGCAACCTTCCGGTGAACATCGCTAAACCCTCAAAATCACTATCCCTGCTAGGGCTCCCTGCACTTACTACTGCTGTGACCCACACTTCAACCTGCTACAGCCATGTCAGGCTGTGAATGCGTGAATGACGACCCTCTGCCCACTTGTCTGCGCGCTGCTTCGCAACAAAAACTTTTGAAAAGCCCCAGGCCCTAAACCCTGAAAGCCCTGACCCACAAGCCTACTCCCAAAAGAACCCTAGCCCACAGCCCTAACACCCTAAGGAAGCCCGACCCTCAACCTAAACCACAAAGAAGACCAACCCTAACCGTACCCTATGAATCTCCCATCCTAACCCTAAAGAAACCCATACCCATGTCCCTAAAGCACCTCAAGCCCTAAACCCTCAAGAATGGCAAAACCACTAGATCCTAAAGAGTCCCAAACCCTAAACCCTAAAGAGCCCGAAGCCTTAAACTCTGAGCCTAAAGAACTTGAATCTTAAACTTTAAAGTGTGAAGAACCCCAAGCTCTCCAGCCCGAAAAGACCCAAAACCGTAAACCCTAACCCTAAAGGACCCAGAAACCTACACGCTAACCAACCCCAAACTCCCAAACAACCCCCACACCCTAAACCATGTGCGTGATTCCAGGCGGGCGAACCACATGTGCTGTGGGTAACTTTCGGGCTTAGGGTAGCTTATGGCAGCCCTAGACCCTAAACCCTAATTCGCCAAACCCTAAGCCCTAATTCTCTAGACGACAAACCCAAAAGCCCTAACTCCTAAATCCTAAACTCGCAACCTTAGGGCTTGCGGTAGTTTTATGGTCATGAGACTATGTCCTGTTCAGTCTTGACCTGATCAACCTCAACCTGACAGGACACCTCTAAATAAACCCAGCTATCATTTCATTCTCCATTGGCTTCTCCATTTAAGCTTCCGTTTTGGGGGGGGGTCCTGAACTGAACCAAAATCTCAAACTCCTGAACTGGTAAACCCTAAAACCTTCTGCATGACTTCTAACCCTAAACCCTGAACCCTAATGTCTTAAACCGTAGACCCTGAACCCCAGACCGATCCTCGCTCTCGTAGAGGAAGTTCTCTAATTTCAGATCGCGGTGCACAACCTTCGCAGCGAAATGAGCACAAACAATGGATCCCTTCAATGGCGGTTTTTACGGCATCTACTGCAGGGACAGGTAAGGTTTAGGGTTTAGGCTTAGGATTGGGGTTTAAGATCTAGGGATTAGGGCTCATTGCTTAGGATGTCCCAAAACCCCTAGACCCTAAACCGGATTTGAGGCTTATAAGATTTGCTGGGCATACGACTTGCTTGCTGATGCTTCAGGGGCAGTGGGGACGTAGCTGGTAAGAAGCGCTTTCAGCTAGGGTTTGGAGCTTCTGGGATCAGGGGTTCGATTTTTCACTACTACCTGGACCCTAAAAGTAGGTAGATTAATGGCCTTTATGGCTCTTATTATGGGTTTAGGGCTATTATTTTACATACTTTTGGGGTTTAGGTAACCACTAGTAAGCCACAGCTACAGACAAGTTAGGGCTTCGGTGGCCTCAACTGGGACAGCTCATCATACTGTTCAGCATCCCTGACCCTGACCGCTCCCATAGAGTTATATAGGGGTAGTATTAGGGTTATATTAGGGTTATATAGGGGTAGTATTAGGCTGAAATCGTAAATCCCCTGCTGTTTTTCGAGTGTCGGGGAGCATCAGCGATGCTTTTCTGCTTGGCAAATGGTATAAGATGCCTCCTCTGAGCACTACAATGCTTTCAATGAACAGCTCCTGAACACTACACCCCTAATTCCTTAACCCAAATAATCTACACTTAGCTCAAGGTCTCCCGGTCCATCACAAATGTCAGAGGTTTTCCTACCACTCTTTTTCCGGCGCGCTAGCCCTAGACCTTGCCGGTTCCACTTAATTTAGGGTTTACGATTTAGGATTTGGGGTTGAGGGTTTTTCACCCGTAGCGAACCGTCACTAATTTGGGGTACCTAGGGGGTGGGAAGGGGCAAACCCATGAGAGGGCGCAAGCTGTCGGAACACTTTTCAGTAACCCGGAAGCCTGAATCCGAATTTAGTCCAAGTTATTTGAGACGGTGTACTTGAAAAAGCCCTTGTAAACCGTGCTGCGAATCCTAGCCTTTCATTTTGGCCGTCGGACCCCGAAACCCAACAACCTACCAGCTCTATGGATCACAAACCCTATTGACTCTAGACCTAAATCCGAAACCTTGACCACTTAAAAACCAGCACAGAACCCTGAGCCCCAAGCCCTATGAACTGAAAGCCTGAATCCCAAACCCTACTCCCGACACTGCACCGTAAATCCAGAACCTTGCGCCTTAAATCCTATGCACCCTCTAATTATATATATATAGAATCTTTCAGAGTTACCACCAAATCCGTTTGAAGCGTACCCAATTCTACATGTATTCTTGGACAATAATAGCCCTAAACCCGGTTCCATTTTACTTTCCGTTTGCTTTTCCAGTTGATTTGCGCTATCCATAGGCTCTAAACTCTAAAATCGAAACACTTATACTTTTGGCCCTCAACCCTAAATCCAGCCTCCCGAGCATGCAGGTAGGCCACGGATAAAAGGACCTACAACCCGCAGGGCTTTGGGCACTTGGAGATCAGCGCGGGTTGAGGCTCTCTTCAACAGGGCTGGGGTTCATTTGTGAAGGTTTTGGGTTTTGGGATTTTCCCAAATTTAGGGTTTAGGTTGGGGTTCTCAAAGCAGGGGCCCTTTTCAAGACTCAGGGGTAAGCGGGGACTACAAGATGGGTGTTATGGGGTTCCCGATTAGGGATTCTACGGGTGCTAAAAGCCATTTGGGCCTAGGGCTAGACAATAGGAGCGGTTACGGGGTCTTTAGGCTTTGAAGTTTCCTGTTGCGGGGGTTTCTCAGTGTAGGATGTGGAGCTTCGCTTCTAGGCTTTGCAAAAAAACAGACCACTAAACCCTAAAACCTTTAGTTCATGGCTTGGAGTGTGCAGACAACCCACCATCATACGCTGGGCTGCGTTCTAGGCAAGGGGCAGCTGCTCAAGCTCATTCATTAGTCTATGGGTTAAGGGTTTAGGGTTTAGCTACAAAGCAAAAACCTTAGATCCTAAACAGCAATTCCCAATTACGCAACCAGCCAGCACGAAAAATGTTGGGGTCCAGACCCCTGAACAATGGGGCTCATGCTTCAAATTCTGCACTCAAACAAACATACGGGCTTTTTCTCTAGTTGCATGGGCTTGTTGGTGAGGGAGATGGGTACTTCAAGTACACCAGGACCGGGACAGGAGCACTAGAACAGAAAGACTTACCTTGAAGCAAGTCTCTGAGAAGCAGAGGGGTTACAGAATTCCTTGCGTGTTGTCTCTGGCACAAGGGCCGCTGAGGCCGGCGTTTCAGGAAGCTTGATGTATGGTTCAGCGTTGAGTTACCGTATCCTCCGAGCCCAGCTGCGCATGCAGCAGGTTCCAGGGGCTCTAGGCTTTGAAAGGACGAGGACCCTACAATTACAACAACCTTTAGGGCTTGGGGTTTAGGGTTTAAGGTTTAGGGTTTAGGGTTTAAACAGCAACCTTTCAGGGCTTCCCGGTCTAGTAAGCTTCAAAGCAACAACTCACTTCGGGTTCATAGAGAATAGAATGAAGGAAAAGACTATTATTTAGGTGTCTATAGACAAACCCTAAACCCTAGAATGCATTGTAATTGTTCCTAACGATGTCCTGTTCCTTCGTCCCCTACAAGCCGCGAATGAGCCACCACATTGTTGCAGGATTTCCGCAAGACCTCCCTTGCATATGCTGGCAAAGTAGCAATACGAGTAGCAGCAGTAACATCTATAATAATGACAACAATAAAAATGGTAGTCCTAGTAACAATATAACACAGTAATAATGCTAGCGAACATGATAGCAGGAATAGTCGCGCTAAGGTTTAGGGTTGAGGTTCAAACGGGTATCACTCCATTTAGAGTCCTGTTTGGAGGAGGGAGGGGTTGCGGGGGCACTTCTACTCATGCTAGGGCGGAAGTTTCGGTACATACAACACCACCGATATTGTTCGTCAGGAATTCTATCGGGACAGAATACAGGGATGCATAGGGATAGGGCTCATGAGGTGTGGGGTCCGGGGGGTTTAGGGGTGAGTTGCTGGTTGTTAGTGCAGCATGAACGAAAGAAACACAAAAAAAACTGGGTTGCTGTTAAGGAACTTAAATTAAGTTACTATATTGGGGAAACCCTATTATTTGCCATATATACCCCTTATGGTAACTTAATCTAAGTTCCTTAACAGCAACCCAGAAACAACTGTACTCTTAGGAGTTATGAAGGCTCTAGGGATCCTTTCCTTCCTTCCTCCGACCAAAATCCCTGCAATGGCTTGCAGGGTTTAGGGCTTTAGGGGTTTAGGGCTTTAGGGTTTGGGTTCAGGGGTTTAGGGTTTAGGGTTTAGGGTGCAGCTTGCAGGTCCTTTCTTTTTCATTCCTCCATTCCCCTAGAATACTACTGATACGGATCGCCAAATATCAAGGAAGCTGCAGCTGACCCAAACCTTAAATCTTAAACAGGTGGGTAGCTAGCTACCAGGTGGGTGGGTAGCCCCATAGAAATAACGACTACATGGGGGCTTCCGAAAAATTCGGGATACCCTTAACCCCAATTGGATGTCCCTAGAAAATGACTCTAGTATGTTGGGGTCTTTTTTTGGACACACCGTGTTGAAGGAAACTACCGAACGTATGGGCTTAGGGTGAAAAAGCTGAAGCATGGACATTTGATTAATCCAGGCTTCCTGGGTCTTGGTAGGGCAGGAGGACACTGAAGTTTTAAATTCCGCCTTTAACGTTTAAGCCCCTAAAGCCCAACCGCCTAAACCCAAACCCCGTTTAACCCCAAACCCCAAATAATGTATGCTGCCTGGCGAATGCAAGTTGCGGCAGCTTCCTGGCACCATGTAGAGGCAAATCCTAAACCCTAAACCTTAACCACCTACAAGGGAATACCATCACTGACTGTTCAGGCTTTGAGGCTTCTACCTCTACATATCTCCTAACACACATGAAACCTACCCCCCCCTTCTTCCCTGAATATAACAAGAGGTCCCCGGGATAAACTCTGGGTTTCCATAACCCTAGACCCTAAACGCTTTACCTTCTGGGTTTCCGTGGGTTTAGGGTTTAGGGTTTCGTAACCACACTCCACACTTGGTACCCCCTGATTAACCTTCATTAAACCAAGATTATCTCTACATAACCCTAATTCAGGGTTCGGGGATGCTTTAAGGTTTAGGAAACCTTGGCGGGTTTAGGAGAGAGAGCGGTTGTAGGGCCGTAAAGCTGAGGTTCGTAAGAGATATACAGAATTACATAGGTATATGGGGCTTGGGGTTTGGGATTTAGCGGTTGGGGTATAAGGATACAAACCCCATGAAAGAGAATCAACGGGAAAGAAAACGGAAAATCACATAATTACTCGGTTGCAGGGACCTATAGCTTTAGTTCAATGATGGAGGGCTTAGGTAGATACTCCCTCAAACTAACATGGAACCTGAGAAGGGGTCCCTTGTAGACCACCGTGCATTTAAAAGTCGGGGCATCCTCAACCCTAGACCTTAGACCCTAAACCACCGGGGGGTATATGGGGCTTGGGGGCGGGTAAACGTGTGGAATTCTTTGGGTTTAGACGGCCACCCTAAACCCTAAACCGCCGAAATAGGGCTAGGTTTTCAGCTACAAGCCTGATATCTAAACCCGAAGGATCCTAAGCATCCACACAACTCGAAGCAGGATTGTTACACTAAAGAGGGGCATGTGCAGTATAGTTTGGGAGGGTTTCAGGTTTAAGGTTGGGGATGGTTTAGGTTTTAGGGTTTAGGGTTTCGCATCTCCTGAAAAGGTACTTTGGAGCCTTCGGGAAACCGAGTTTAGGTAGAGCTCAAGGAGCTGGTACGATGATCTGGTTGCTTGTCAACATGAACTCGGGTTTAGGGTTAGGGGTTAGGGTGTAGGGCTTAGGGCGTATATAATGGAAATCGGAATCTAGACCACACTACCAAAAAGGACCTTATATCCACTGTTAATGGTCACCTGGTAACCCGAATATTGACAGTAGCTCATATCAGCTTCGCTTTGTTAGGGTAGCAAACCCCAAACCCTAAATCCTAAACCCTAAAATCTGAACCACAAAGTTTCACGCCCTTAGGGCCACTGTAGATGGAGCGTAATGCTTTAGGGTGGGGGTTTAGGGTTTTCACCTTGTGGTTTACGATCTAATTTAGGGTTTAGGTTGTAATGGAGCGTCAAGTGGAACAGGAGATGGAAGAACTGGAACGACACCGTGTATCTCCTAGGTTTTTGTTGGGGGAGGGGGGGGGGATGTTGGGGGGGGTCGGGTTCTAGGTAGGTATGCTACGAAACACTAGAGCTATCCATCATATCATAATAGAAATTACATGAAGGCCCCTTTTCAGCAGGCATCAATGTCAAACGCTAAGGCAACTCTAATTGTTGCCGAATCCTTCTCGCAGAAGCAAAACAGTGCACATTGCTACCCTAAACCCTCACCCACAGTTTTCAACAGCAATATGGAGTGCCATCATCGAATGGCTAACCCTAGACCTCATAAGGAACCCCATGTGCATCCTATTTTCTGCATGGTGCGAGCCAACCCCTAAAAAAACGCGGCTCGCACGGTAGCCCCTCATCGAGACACCTTGAAAGCAGCTCCGATATCCTGACCCATAAGCCCGAATCCATAAACTTCCTACAGACATAGACATGCATACAGACAGACATACGTACATGTATGCCTGTATACCCCTATGCTACAGTAGAGCCTCGGAGTAGCGCTTCTTGGATGAGAGCCGCCTCAGCATTGGCAAATTGGATTTGGGTAGATTGCATGCGCTTCAAAGTTTAAGGCTTGGGGTTTTTTCCATGGGTTGTATAGGGAAAAATACGTTTGGATAGATTGCACGGAGATAGAATGGTCATCGTTCAAAATGTCGGCCCAAAAATGGTCCTTAAAAACACTGAGAAGCTAGGCTCCTCTTTGGTTTAGGATCCGCTTTGAGGAGGCGTATTCCCAATGGTCCCTCATTTACAAGGACATTTAGAACAGCCCTCGTATAGGGTTTGGGTTTCGAAGTTCCGGGTTTAGAGTTCTGCGGCTGGAATGTACCTGACGTAACCTGTACCTACGAAAGTAGTAAGATCCATGCAAGAACTAGTTTGGTATCCTAAGAACCTCTACACGGACACCCGAAAGTTTGAACCCAAGGTCTCGTGACTAATGACGAGCCACTATGCTGAGGCAATGTTTCCTGAACCCGAAGCCCGAAACCCTAAAATCCCGGGAACTCTTTGGACCCCCACTACATGGTACCCCACTGCTATTGATGCCATGTTCCTGCTTGATTGGGATCTAGATGGGTAGTGGGGTGCCAGGTAGTGGCGGTCCTGAGAGGCCCCAAGTTAAAACTTTAACGAAAAGCTCTCAACCGTTAGAATATTGATAAGGGGCGTGGTTCAAGGGGGGAGGTAACCTAGTGATCCCCAATATTCAATAATGCTCCCTTGTACTCCACAAGGTCCCCTAAGGTTCCCCATACCTACCCCTTGGACCCCCCCAAGAAGCACACTGATGCCCTGCCTGGTCCCTCCATCCAGTCCCGACTAGGTTTGGGGTTTGGGAATTCGGGTATAAGGTTTGGGTTTCCAGCACAGTCCAGCCCCAAAGTGCCAACACAAAAACAACCTGCCCCAAGGGCCAAGGGTTTAGGATCCTGCACCCAACTAACTTAACCCTGAACCCATGATTGTTAAGCCTTAAACCCAGACTTTAAACCCCAATCCCTAAATCCTGAATCCCCTACCCTAAACCCAAAACCCTAAACCCCTAAACCCTAAACCCCTAAACCCTAAACCCTAAAACCCTAAAACCCTTAAACCCTTAAACCCCTAAACCCTAAACCAAAACCCTGAATCCTACAGGTCGAACACCATCCAGCCGCTTGTAAAGCTCCCCTCCGGCCATGTACTCCATAACGAAATGGAGCTCCTCGCGGTTGAGGTCTAGGGTTTTTTCGGTTTAGGGTTTGGGGTTTAGGGTTTAGGGTTCGGGGTTTAGAGTTTAGGGTTCAGGGTTCGGGGTTTAGGGTTTAGGGCTCGGCGTTTAGGGTTTAGGGTTTAGGGTTCAGGGTTCGGGGTTTAGGGTTTGGGTTTGGGGTTTCTAGGCTTTTGGGTTTGGGAAGTAGAGTCTATAGCGATGGATGGAGGCAGGGTGCCTACCAAAAGCATGGTTCAGGGTCCTCCCTTGAAAGAATCTCAACGCCACATGTAGGCTGTGAGGATGGGGCAAAAGTCCACAAATGTCAGTGCATAGCCTCTTTAACCTGTGTTCGCATACAATATCCTCTAATCATACCCTAGCCCCATACCCGTTGACTCTGAAAGTCTCCAAAGGCGCTCCAGCTAGCGCACTCTAGGCCAATCCCTACCTGAACCTCAGAGTTTAGGGTTTAGGGTTCAGGGTTTAGGGCTTCTGCAGAACCATGGCCTTTTGGGCTGTTTTGCCTGAGCTTTGCGCCAACAATGTACCTACTGCTACACTCCCGGAAACTAACATGGAAACCCAAAAAGGGCCCTATAAAGACTACAGTCCTGCTAAAAGGGGGCTATATGGGTTTCCATGTTAGTTTGGGGGAGTGTACCTACTATGGGCTTGCTGAACCCTCCGGGATCTGATAAGTCCAGCTAGGCCCTAGGCCCCAGGTATGCTGAGTATTTCAAAAGCAGCTTCTGCCTTTGTTCAATGTAGGTTTAGGGCTTAGGGTTGAGGGTTTTAGGTGGGTTTAGGGGTTTAGGGTTTAGGGTTTACGGGTTTTGGGTTTTAGGGGTTTAGGTTTGGAGTTTAGGGTTTAGGGGTTTAGGGTTTAGGGGTTTAGGGTTTAAGGTTTAGGGTTTAGGGTTTTAGAGTTCAGGATTTAGGGTTGATATATCTTTGGAGGTGCTTGCGTCGGTTTCGCTTGCTGTCACAAACACATTTTTGAGGCTGCCGACATGGATTCCAGCAACCTGCACTTATGGGGTTGCCCCGCATTTTGCTTGGTGATGGTCTTCTGGACCATTTTGCTCTTCGGCCTCAGCCTGTGAAGGTTCAAAAGCAGCCCTGGGGTCTTCTTTCGTGCCGCTGGCCTGAGGGGCGAGGTTTCGAGTTTTGCCGCGATGAGGGTTCTATTGGGGTTATATTAGGGTTATATAGGGGTTATATTGGGATTATATAGGGGTTTTATAGGGGTTATATTAGGGATATACAGGGGCTATATTGGGATAATTGAAAACTAAATGGAAACTACTATTTAGGGTTTTGGGTTTTGCGGCTAAACGTCCCGCGCCAGGCTGTCAAGCCTGCGGACATGCCTGTTGCGCTGCACATCGAACTGCTTCTCCACCCGCGTCCCCAACTGGGTTGGCCCCTAAAACCCTTTGAAAAAAATTAAGATATTAGTATATAGGGTCCCTTGTTAAAGCCATTAGGGAGAATATCAAATATCCCAGGGGCCTACCCAGCCAACTAGAGCGTCAATCTTTTTATTGGCCTTGTGGCGCCCCGGCTTCACGGCTCCAAACTTCTCGCTGAAGGCTTCACGGGTCAGGTGAGAGTTGATCCAGGTAATCAAACAGTGCTATGAGGAGACCAGGCCCTAAACCCTAGGGTTTAGGGTTTAAGGGTTTAGGGTTTAGGGTTTAAGGGTCTAGGGTTTAGGGTTTAGGGCCTAAACCCTGAATCCTACACCCTAGACCCTGAACCCTAGACCAAAAGCCTACAATAGACATATAGCCCGGGGCTGATCACGAGTGCCTGGACATTTGGTAGTTTCCTAAAATAAAGGTACCCCAATATAGACCCCAAAATATTTTAATCCTTATTATGGGGACCCCTAAAAAGGTACCCCTAATTTTGGGAAATCCCCATTTAGGTTTTAGGGCTTAGGGGTTCAAGGTTTAGGGCTCCAGGCTCAGGGTGTGTTCAGGGTAAGGTTATATGGGGGTTATGTAGGGATAGTGGAAAAGAAAATGGAAACTACTATTTAGGGTTTTAAGGGGTTAGGGATTTAGGGTTTAGGGTTTCGGCCTTTAGGGTTCAGGGTTTAATATACATGGTTTAGGGGGCTACTTAGGCGCATCAAATTTTAAGGTATCAAGCCCCCCCCCCCCAAAGAGGCTTCAAGCCTGCATAGGCCCCGTGTTAAAAGGACCGCAGTCCAAGGGGCCACTTTTCCAGTTCCCAGAGTCCAAGCCGCAGCCCTAGACCGTAGATGAGACTGTTAACTGATAGGGGGAGAGGGGGCATTTTGGTATCCCCAGGAATATGCCAATACGCGGTTTAGAGCTTACGGCTTAGGGCGCAGATATATATATATATATACATGCGTATACGTATATGTATACTGATATGTATATATGTATGCGTGTTCGACAAAAACTTCTTGTATAACCCGATGCCATGGAAGACTTTTGCGAAGGATACGAGAAGCGTATCCCTTTCGCGGGGTTCCGCCAAAACACAGACATTGCCTGGTCTTAGATTGAGCGGTATCCTTTTTGGGAGGGTCCCATCCTGTTTGGGGCTTTGGGCGCAATACCTACATCTCACGGCATTCCTTCTCTTGGCCTCCAATACGCGAGTATCGACCATCGCTCATATGTATTCACAGGTATTCTAGGGATTTCAAAAGAGATGTAACTGGACCCCATAAGTAGGTAAAATCATGGCCTTTATAACTATTCCTATGGGCTTAGGGCTGTTATTTTACATACTTTTGGGGTTTAGGTAGAGGCCATATTAACGAAATGCCAAATACCTCAACTCAACCAGGTTCCCCCGACATCCCAAGCCCTTAGGGTTGAGGGTTTAGGGTTCAGGGCTTAGGGTTCCAAACCCTAGAGCCTGAATTCCTAATGCCCAGCAACCCAATACTCTAAATCCAATTGAACCCCGGGCCAAAAAAGCCTAAATCCTGAACCTAAATCCGAAATCCCCTGCCGAAACAGGACTAAATCCTGAAAGCGAAGCCCCAAACCTTGCACCTTATCCCCGAAACCATTAACTCTAAATAGCAGCTTGCGTTTTCTTCGCCAATATCTCTATACAATCCCCATAAAAACCTGATATACTCCAGACAATCCTACCAAATAATTAACCCTGAACCCTAAACCCCATGTTCTATCTACTTAAGGGGGACTATAATCCTAAACCCTAAACTCTAAACCCCATATTCTATCTACTTAAGGGGGCCACGAACCCAAAAGCCCTGGGCAAGGGAGTCCTCATCTGCCTCGTAGATAATCTCTAACCTGGGCTTCAATACTTCCCGCATAACCAAGGAAGGGGGTCAGGGTTTAGGGTTGAGGGTTTAGGGTTCAGGGGTTGGGGTTTAGGGACTATACTAAAGCACAAATCATCCAAATACCGCCCAAGAGGCGGCTATATCTTTCTACATAACATTGGGCGTCCAGGTACTTCCTACATTACTAAGGTTACGTAGTGAGTATATTAGGGACTTTGCTGAAGTACAAATGGACCTCCACCATGTTTGGCCCCTGCTAAACCTCGTCTTGACAGTAGCTCATCTGTCCCCTTGTCTAGGTTCTGAGTCTAGGGTTTTGGGGTCGAGGATAGGTTTAGGATTTAAGGTCTATGGCTTAGGCTTAGGATTTAGGGTTTGAGGACTGTTCACAACAACATCGCAATCTCCAGATCTCGCTATGTCCCATGAATTAGGTACACACAGCATGAGGTGAACGAGTGGATTCACCAATACAACAGTTAACCTCAAATCCTAAAACCTAAAGCCTACCACCCTGAATCCCTAAACCCAACACCCTAAAACCCTAAACCCTAAAACCCTACCACCCTAAACCCTAAACCCGAAACCCTAAAACCAAAAAACCCAGAACGATACCATCCTACATCGCTAAACCCAATACCCTAAAACCCTAAACCCTAAACCATAAAACCCTGCCACCCTAAACCCTAAACCCTAAAACCCAGAACCATACCACCCTAAATCCCTAAACCCAATACCATACAGCCCTAAACCCTAAAATCCTACCACCCTAAACCCTAAACCCTGAAACCCTAAAACCCAGAATCATACCACCCTAAATCCCTAAACCCAATACCCTTAAACCCTAAACGCTAAAACCCTACCACCCTAAACCCTAAACCCTAAAAACCCCAAAACCCAGAACCATACCACCCTAAACCCCTCAAGCCCTAAACCGGTTTAGGGTTTAAGGTTTGGGGTTAAGGTTCAAGGGTTCAAGGTTTATGGTTTCAGGCTTAGGGTTGAGGGTTTAAGGTGTAAGGTTTAGGGTTTAAGGTGTAGGGTTTAGGATTTTAGGTTTAGAGTTTAAGGTGTTGCGAAGTCTAGTCCCCCTCAATAGTGACCACAACGGATCATGGTCATCATGTTGCGGTCCATATGTATTCCTGCCCTAAGGCTCCAAATAGCCCAATGTAGGTCATATTTATAGACTTTGGGGCCCAATGTAGGTACTATTTATAGACATGGAGCCCTATTCCTGCCCTTTACCTATACCACTATTACAGTACTGGCTGGCGGCCTGGCTCAAGGTGCATGGTTTAGCAGGGTTTAGGGTTTAGGGTTTAGGCACTTTTTCCCACCCCACTCAGAAACCAAACAACAGGACATGCAATTTTGAGAGGTCTACAATCCCAACACCAAACAGCAGGACAACTGTGATGTAGACCGCGGAAAGGGCTAGCTAATCCTCAGAAGCCAATGGCAAGCGCATTGGGTGCCCTAAACCCACATCCTGCGCCCTCGATTCCTAAACGCCAAGCCCTAAAGCCTGCGCAATACACTCCAAACCCGAAACCTAAAGACCGAGAAAACGAAGCCTTATCGCTAAACCCTAAGACCTACACCCTGAAGCCGAAGCTTCCAACTCCTACATCCCAACTGCAATGCCCTGAAGCCCTGTACCCCTTCATATCCCTTCACGCTAGCCCGCTTCATGTTGTGTTTTTGTGATTTGATTCTGCCTTGGCACTCTGAATGTCTAAGTCCGCGGCCGAGTACCCTCAACCCTATACCCTACATGCCTAATCCTTACCTCCAAAAATGCCGAAACCCTCATTCTGAACCTTATGTCCCCATGTACCCCAGAAAACCCTGTATATAGACATATACATATGTAGATAGATGTGTACCTACATTTCCCTACCTCACCCCCTGTAACTTGAAGGAAGCTTAGCATCCGGCTTCGCCACGTGAGGGTGGTCTAGGGTGAGATACACTTCGGCCTATCAGCTGCAGGTTTGTTCTTTTAGGGTTTAGGGTTGAGGGTTTAGGGGACATAGGTGATTTAGGGGTCAGGGTTTAGAGGTTTAGGGGTCTAAGGCTTAATCATTTCAATCCTTTTACAGGGGACATAAGGTGATATTCATTTCTAGAGAAAATAGTAATAGGGGGTTGGTGTTTAGGGGATGGTGGCGAATCAAAAGAAAATTCAAGACAAGGGGAACCGGGTGTTTATAGAAATTTTCCTTTTTGCTGCTTGCTAGCAGGGCGTGAAGGACTGGAAAAGAAAATGGGAACTACTAGGTCGACGGGTTATAGAACGCCGTGGCGTTTTTTACAATCCTCGATTCATCGCACATCCTGGTTTCCCCATGCCTGCCAATGTTTCGTGCATTGTGCAGAAATTATGCTTGAAAATCGTCGGATTGAGGCGTACCGGTAAGAAGTAGTGCTGCAGGGTTGTAAGGCCTCCATCAGACGATTCCTGGAGCTGTACGAA
>CAJNIZ010043176.1:10560-58180 GCA_905231905.1 Symbiodinium pilosum
TACGGCCGTGCAAAAACCCTAAACCCTCAACCCCTAAACCCTTAACCCTAACCCTAAACCCTAATCCCTAAACCCTAATCCCTAAACCCCTAAACCCCTAAACCCTTAACCCTTAAACCCATAAACCCTAAACCCCAAACCCCCAGATCTCTAAACCGTAAACCCTCCAGTTGAGGATGGCACAGTTCAGAGCTCAAGAGCTTAAGATATGAGTGGGATCACTATGGGCTATTAGACCGTAAGGGTACCTTAATCTACCCTTAATAGCATCCTAAGGGGAATTTTGGGGTCTAATAGCCCATAGTGGGATTGATGTTTCAGCCTCTCTGTGGCGAGGCTGATTTCTACAGCCTTGCATGAAGGGCCTCCCCTAAAAGGAACGGTGGGATGGTGATCTTGAAGTTGGGGGGGGAGGGCCCTAAACCCTAAACCCTAAACCCTACGTATACTGATGCATCTTGAAGTTGCAGTCCGCTTAAGGTTATGTACCACAGGGGCTTAAGTAATTACCAACATCATGTTGAGGTCCATTTGAGGTACCAGATACTATATTTACACAAGGAATATGGAACCATCATATTGCTAATTATGTAGGCCCCCTATATTAGTTACTCTAATCTGGAGAGGAAATTCCAGGTCCCGAACCCATCGGAAGTATGCGGGTGTGGTGGGTAGACCCCATCTATGCCGGGCCTCAACGCTCCGAACTCTACACTTTATGACGAGAGTTCACACGTATCCCCAACTAAGCGCTAGCAACTTATGGATCAACAACATCATGCAGGACTAAAATGGGTACACCAAACATGTGGGCGCGGTTTAGGGTTTAGGGTCCTAAACCCCAAAAAGCCTACACCCTAGGGTCCAGCCAAAATGGGAGAATGTTTTGACAACCCTCCCAGAGCCTAGGAGTTTCCGTGCCATAGTGTACCTATTAGACTTTAAGGGTACCTTAATCTACCCTTCATAGGGTCCTAATCGGGAATTTCAGGATCTAAAAGCCCATAGTGGTAGAGGAGCCCGGATTTCAATTTGTCCCCCAAATTCCCAAAGGGTCCATGTAGCTATATAGTATATACTTCGGCCCTAAAGTAGATGTATGAGAACCTCTTTGGGCCATAAGTATATACTATGTAGCTACCCGCATCCTCACCAAAATTCCCAAGGAACCCTAGCTACACTCACCGAAAACTATACTACAAGCCTACCACACATGAGCTATAGTCTAAACTCCTGGTATCCCGCTTAATAACCCCTATAATCATCCCCTGTATAACTCCTTTTAGGAGTTTAGAGTATGGCTCAGTTGACTTTGGGTCTCCACGAACGGATGTAGCTGCTCCTTGCAGATCAAAGCTCCAACCACTGTGCCTGCGCTCGGAAGGAGATGTGACGGTCTTTTCCCGTAATTAGGGATAGCATTTTGGGGGGTCCCCATAATCAAAAAAAGAATATCGTATTTTGGGGTCTATATTGGGGTCCCCTCATTTTGGGAAACTGTCACGTAGGGCTTGGGCTTGAGGATTCAAGGTTCAGTGCCAAAGTAGTGTTATTATTGCTAGTATTCTTGTTGTTGATATTTTCACTATGACTATTGTCACCATATTGCTGTTACGACTTAGATTCTGAGATTAAGGTTTAGACATGTTTGACATGTAAGCCCTAGTCTAAACTCCTGGAATCCCCCTTAATAAGCCCTATAATAGTCCCCTATATAATCTCCCTTATATAACCCCCTTTAAGGAGTTTAGACTATAGGTCATGTAGGTTTGAGGGCTTCGGGTTCGTCGGTTTGGTTCACACCCTAAACCCTAAACCCAAAACCCAAAACCCTAAACCGTGTTCCAGGTCTAGAGCGAGCTTGGGGATGCGCGGACCTACTGCGGGGCCAGAGACCCTAAACTGGGTTGCCGTCAAGGAACTTAAATTAAGCTACCATAATGGGTATATATATATATAGTAAATAATAGGGTTTCCCCAATATAGTAACTTAATTTAAGTTCCTTAACAGCAACCCAGTAAACCCTATACCCAAGAACCCTGAACCCGAAACCCAAGAACTAGACTAGGGACCCAGGCAGACGGTAGGAAACTCATGCAAATCCAACATCTGCAAGTTTCATATATGGCAGTATCAAGTTAGTGCCTGCAGGCTGGGATCTAGGGTTACAAGCTTGGTGTTCAACGTTCAGTCCTCCAGTCCTTTGCGTTAGGTGAGGATGAGGTGAACCTATGTGCTGGAAGTCAAAGTTAGCGCGTGCACGGCGTGGAGGTGGGCATCATTTGTGAAGAGAATCCATGTAAGGCTTTACATTTGGCTTTGCATCATACCTCCCCCTAAGGGTCCAAGGACCCAAATAATAGGCATTTAGGGCCCAAATACCATGAGTATCATGGTATTTGGGCCCTCAAACCCTATTATTTGGGTCCTTGGACCCTAAGCCTAAACCCTAAATCCTATATATACCCCTAGAACCCCTTTAAAGGGACCCTATTATTTGGGTCCTGGCACCCTTAGGGTCCTAAGCCACCAACAAATCCCTCCAAAGCCGACTTTCGAGCTGGGAGGCACTTAGGAGCTGTACGTTTCCCGATGCAAGCATGAAGCCTCACAAAGAGCTCCACAACCACACCTACTGTAGTTTGGGGTTTAGGGTTTGATTGGAGTGCTTCCATGCTTGTAAGCTTGCTTGGAGGAGACCAACGCCATGAGCTCCGTGTGCTACCCACACAAAGCCATACTTCCTCTACGACCTTGCCGTGAACCCCAAACACTAAACCTGCCCCAAACCCTAAACTAGCCCCTAGTGCTCCCCTATTCATCGGTAGGGCCAGGGCATAACCCTAAACCATCCTAAACCCTGAATCCCAACAACCTACAGCAGAATGCCTGAAATTTAAACTGTCATCCTTGCCATGCCATAGCACCTTCGCAGATCGCGGCCCGGGACAGAGGGCTCTTGGCAGCCTCCTGGATTAGGTTTGGGGTTTAACCCTAAACCCTAAACCCTAACGGGTGCGGGTTCAGGGCTTGTGGAAAAATTAAGCCAAAGCTCGGCTTTTTGCCGCACACGACCGTTCCAAGGCTTGACTTGACACCTACCCAAGGGCTCCAATGTAGGGTCCCTTTAAAGGGGTTATAGGGAGATATATAGGGTTTAGGGTTTAGGGTTTAGGGAAGGGCTCCAATGTAGTTCCTTTTTGGGTTTGTTATGGTTTCTTTGGTAAGTGGTTATAATATACTACCCAAAAAGGAACTACATAGGAGGGTCTGGGTAAAGGACATGGGTTCTTCAACCAACTTACAAAAACCTTCAACATGTCAGACTATTTGAATGCGGTCAGCTGCTTCACTCGAAAGCTTCTAAGGCTTCAGTACTTAGGCAAGCCACAACCCCGAACTCTCAAATCCCAGCCCCATATGAGCCATTGCCTAAATTTCTAGTATCCCTGTTAATAGCGCCTATGGTAGTCCGCGATATAATCCCCTATATATCACCCCTTTAAGGAATTTAGACCCTAAACCCTATCACTCCCTGTAAGGAGTCTAGATTACAGCTAACACCAACCCCCGAAGCCCGCCCAGGGTGGTCCCTGAAGAAGTCGTCGCTGTAGGACACAGGCAATCCGGCCTGTCGCTGAACCCATTCCCTGGGTTATTGATTTAGGAGGTTTAGGGTTTAGGGATTTAAGGATTTACGGTGTAGGGCTTAGGGGATTTCGGGTGAGTATAGGGGTAATTAGTTATATGGGGCTCAAGGTAATTGGAGGGTTTTAGGGTTTCATGAAGAATCAACTGCAAAAGAGACTGGAAAATGAAACGGAATCTGGGAAGATTGGTTCAGATAGGGATTCCATGGGCTCCAAGTATACAACTTTGGAGCACTGTAGAGAGCGCCTCCACGATTCTGAAGCCTGAAGGAGGGACCCTCATGCAGGGGTTTAGGGTTTAGGGTCCCATGTAGGCGTATACGGTCCGCAGGATACCGCCATCCCCTTGCAAGTGGCCGCAAGCGACAGTGGTAAAGATGTTCCCTACATATTAACTATCACGCTTCAGATTTTATCTGGAGCCTACGGAACCCATGCTTTGTGGGTTATGTCCAGTGTATATATGTCTCTATACGTATATATGTAGATGTATATGTATATGTGTATGAGCCACAGTCTAAACTCCTAGAATCCCCCTCAATAGCCCCTATAGTAGTCCCTATAACCCCCCACATAATCTCGTTTGACGAGTTTAAACTGTTTATATATATATATATCATCAAAAGCAAAAGTACTTCCAACTTTGGGATTGGGCCCCCTTGTATGGGTGTTTTTCAAAGATACCGCACCAGAATCTCCCATCAAGAGCCGCATCATCCCTCTGTAGGCCCCCACCCATCCCGGGGGGTCCATTAGTCAAGAAAACCCTAAACCCTAAACACTAAACCCTAAGAAGCTTGGTGTTCAGGGTCAGGAAAACTAGGGCATGCCCTTAGATTGGAAAGGCATCCTCGACAACTCTGTGACAGTTATCTTGCCTCTTCTTGCTTGCTCCAGCTAGCCAGATTCGCCAGAAATTTTCTTGGCTGGTATAATCGCTTGACCCTGAAAAACTGCAGTTCACGCCGAATGTTACTCTCGTTTTGCTGCATTGAAGTCAAACAGGCATGAGCCTTCAATTGTGCTGGCCTTACAAAAGCATAAGCCTAGGAGCTCTTCAGACCTAGTTCTGCTATCGACTGGTGTCACAGTCCTTTATCTGTCATTTCCTATGCCCTATGTCATAGCCCACTTCCTGAAGTTGTGGCTGACATCCTGCCGAAAAGTGTGCATAACTTTGGAGAGTGTCACTTTGTATGCTGAAGCTAAAGATGCACTTCCAAGACTTGTTTCCTTCCCTAAATCCTAAACCCCAAACCCTAAACCCCTTGCCAAGAATGCATTAGGAGCGGGCGCCTGATGCAGACGCTTCACAGCTAAGAAGTGGTTCGACCCCAGCGGAACCATTGTCACACCTGGCAAGGGGTTTAGGGTTTAGGGGTTAGGGTTTAGGGTTACATGGCTCCCATGTAGCTGGGCGTCTACTATATCTCCTGGACAAGTACACTGAACCCCCGGGAAGAACTCCGTAGGAGAACTTGGGTGACAACCACCCATGTAACTAGCAGCATGCATTGTAGGCCCAAAGCAAGACATGGTCTCCACTGCTTGCGAAGTGGAGAGTTACGCGGAGGCGTGGCTTTGCACGACCGTTTAGATCCCAAACCCAGGGCAGGTAAGTCATCTAAATCCTAAGCCCTAAACCCATGTTCGCCAGAGGAGATTTTAGGATATGACCTCGTGATAACTTGGGCTTCCCCTACCTGCGCAACATCCTTCACTATCATACTTTATGATCTCGGTAAAATCCTATGAAAGTAACTTTCCAGCTCAGTTCTCCCGGTTGTCCATTTGTTTCTCTACAAGTCCAGCCCTAAACCCTCTATATCCCTACAGATCTTTTTTAAAGAGGCCTAATGTGTTCAGTTATTGTTCCACTTAATTCCCGATTACAAACAACATCTCCCAAGGTGCCTGGCAGCGACTCGCCAGGGGCCATGTCTTCTGCGACGAGACGCACCTTCTCCTCACAATCCATGCAGATGTACGGTGGATGGAACAATCTTGGTTTGGAACCCCAGAGTACTGTAATTATCGGGATATAAGATACATAAGATACTTCGGAACCCTATACTTGCTGCTTCTTAGCGGGAAAAGGGAAATAAAACCCCATATAATCTCTGTAAAAGTATTCTCTTATTCCCTACTAAGAACCAGTAATACCAGGTGGCGCAAGATCTCCTCTATCCAGAGGATGAAAGCAAAGGACTGCAGTAATGATCGAAGTGATGGTACGTCTTAAGTAGTCATAGGGATGTGCTAGCGCATAAATACACACAACGATGGATCACAGCAACGACAAAATTCGACCGGTCCTGCAGCGAATTTAGGAATTGTTTGCCACAACGACCCAGGCTTACTGCGGCTCAGCGCGGAATAAGGGCATATGAGCTTTAGTCTAAACTCCTAGTATCCCCCCTAAAAACCCAATAAGACTCCCATATATAAAATCCTTTGTATGACCCTCTTTCTGGAGCTTGGACTATAGCTCATATAATCCCTACATACAAAACTCCTATTTTCCCGACCGACCCCCAGTAAGCAGAATTGTGGCTTGCCTCGATTCTTCACGGCACAGCGGTTGGAGAGCTCATAGCAATCGCATACTACCCCTACCCTACTCTAAGGGTCCAAGGACCCAAATAAGAGGGCTTTAGGGCCCAAATACCATTGATATTATAATATTTGGGCCCTGAAACCCTATTATCTGGGTCCTTGGACCCTTAGGGCTATTTCTGGATAGCCCTGAACTGCGCTTCATTTGGGATTTGCAAGTGACAGGCTGGGGTAGTACAATTCCTTGATGACCCTAAGTATACCATATACCTTGATAAATTCTGGTGCTTGAGAATAGTGCCAGGATTCTTGGTATCGAAACTCACTCTAAACCCTAAACCCTCTTGGTGTCAACATGTATCGACAACAGTAATCGGCCTCCCGCTTCTTCTGGCGCTGTCGGAAGGACGGCATCGGCAGTCTCTTTTCTGCAGGCCCCTAACCCTAAGGCTCCAGATAGCCCAAAGTAGGTACTATTTATAGACTTTGGGACCCAATGTATGTAGGTATTGTTGATAGATTTAGAGCCCCGGCGTAAGGATGGAACTACCTGACTAGAAAGGCAACCGGTCTACATTGCGCCATCTCCAACATACTGAACAACTGCCTCTAGCCCCTCATCAACAAATCTGATGTCCAGGTAGAGAATGATACAGATGAGAGTAGCGTTGTGCAGGATTGGGCTTCAAACCATCAGGGGATTCCGGCGCAAAGCCTGTACTCTTTGCTGTTTGAGGAACGATTCGAAATGACTCAGTGAAATCAAGAAATTGACTTGAAACGGGCCCACCTCTTGACCTCTACAAACCCAAGCGTAACCCTTTAAACCCTCCTGCCTAAATCCTAAATCCTGATCCCCCATCCCATAACCCGAAACCCTACCTGGCACATGTTGCCAGGGATGCCCAGGCCTGCCCCTTTTCTTTGAATAGGGCTTGAATGTCAGGCCGGCGATCAGTTGCAAGCTGCTGCTGCAAACTCTAAACGTGAGAAGGCCTACTTGGAGGGTCAGGGGGACTTAGTAAGTAGGTTGGTTAATAACCCCTCTAACCCATACAGCAAGCCTATTTATCCTACTTTTTTAACTACTAACTAAGTCTCCATGACCCTCCAAGTAGACCCTCTAGTTCCTGCCTGTTCTGGGGTCTCCTTCCTGAATTTGCAAAGTCACGTACAAGGATAATTCCAACAAAAGGTAGGACATCCAAGGTCTAGGTAAAGCCTGGGCCCTAAATTGCATGTTGTACATCGTAGATCCTAAGCTGTATCTCCTGAGTCCTCAACCCAACACTTGCCCCTGAACTCCAAACCCTTAAGCTGTGATCTTTTGAAAGCTTGGGCGCTTGGGAACACCTGTTCAAGGAATTACCTAAGGATAGGGGAGGTTTCCAAATGCATTGTCCGTTCCGAGGGTATCCTCAAAATTTGGGGGGCGGCGGTAAGAAACCAAGAAGGAACAATAATTTGACAACCTGACTGTTAGCCCATCCTCCGTTTCACCATTTTTGGGGAAAAGGGAGCGATCAAAATCTTGAACCTCGAATTTGGCATACCGGTGCGTCAGGTCAAGTGGGGAGTGGATTCCTTGAAGCATCCCCGCAGTAATCCTTCATGATACCCCTAAACCCCACACCCTAAACCCTAAACCCTACACTCTATAGTAGTTTCCACACTCCCTACATATAGCGATCATCCCTCTTACTCAATCATCCATGGAATGTTATTGTTTCCATGTTACTCTCCATTGTCTACATCTATAGGGTGTTTCTATATATACATACACAGAAATATATATATATATACATTTATATGTATGTGTATATGTATTCACCTACGCCGCTGTACGAGAGGCACTAGTAACTTCGTCCTAAATGGCGCAGATGATGTGTTCCAAGCTATCGTAGGTACTCCAAGCCATGATCGCTCAACCCCAAACATGAACCTAGAGTAACCTGTGTGCGCCCAAAAGGCATTCTACCCCATATTTAGATGACCGTATTCTAAGGGATAAAACCCTAAACCCTAAACCCTATAAGAGCACAAGGTTACGTGAGGAGCATGCTAGACCCAAAAGAGCGACTGTACACTCTTTCCGAAGGCTCCTGTGCAGCTCCCCTCTGGGCTTGAGTTTACTGTTTAGGGTTCAGGGCCAGGGTTTAGGGGTTGCCGTATGCCATCAGGAAAACAACTACACAGGGTACACAATAAAAGCCCCTGGGAGTTCAAAGTATCTGAATGTGAGATAATTTGGGCCCAAAGAGGTTCTTGAGTAGATACCGTAGGGTGTAGGTCTGTCCTGTTTGGTACTTTTGCTGTTTGGAATGCGTGAGGGATAGGAAGAGCTTGACGCAGCTTGCTGTTATCCTACATATCTGGGTTTCGCGCTTCATCCCCAAGCTTGTGCAATCAGTGTACCCTAACGGTCCGAGTACCTAAGAATCATATACTTACCCAAAACCTGCCCTATAATTACTATTACCCAAATCCCAAGTACCTAGTTATTGGGTACATGGACCCTCTGGGGTAGCAGCCCTACCAAGACTTTTCAAACTCCCAAGGTTTGCCTTGCCGCAAATGCTTCCTGAGGCATCAACTTGCAAGATGAGCTCTAACAAACCCCATCAACACGTAAACATGTGTGACAAAAGCAAAACACTAAAATATATCCTAGAATCCCTTACCCAGAAAACACAAACCCAAAAGGAATCACACAGCAGCCGCGGGAACAATCAGAAACCCCTGAGCCCGGAAACACTAAACCCTAAATGGTAACTCCTAAATCCTTAGCCCCGTAATCCCTAAACCCTCGAGACCGTACGAGTGTTACGGATCAAGAAATCCATTTTTTCGCCGTATTCGGAACCTCATAAGTTGGGACATATTTCTCAACAAAAGTTCTCTTGATCCTTGAATCCTATATAGTCCCTATCGGCCCGTCTATTATTCCTTTAGACCCCTTCGGGTAGTTAAACGTTCCTGAGGTCACATGACGCTGACGCTGCAGGGCCCCGGCTCTAAGCGTAGCCGGTCCCAAAGAATTACAAAAACCTGGTCAGGAACTGGGTTGCTGTTGAGGAATTTCAGCTAAGTTGCTTTAATAAGCAATCCCTGTTATCTACTATATGCCCGTATTATGGTAGATTAACTTTAGTTTCTTAACAGCAAGCCAGGGAACTGGGGTTTCGGGAATATTCAAAGACGGGGGCGAATCTCCTGGGCCTGATGCGTGTACATACGTGTACATGCATGCAGAGTTTTTGTGTGTATATATATATACATACAAAAATATATTATTCTCGGAATATGCATGCAAATCCTTGGAGATGATAAGGTATGTCACCTATAAAATTCCGGCTCACACTTGGACCCTTCACGCCCTTCCGCTGTGGGTTCGTCCCAACAACTTCTAAGACATTATCGACAACCTGGCTTGCTGTTAAGGAACTTCAAACTAAGTTACTATAATCAGGAAACCCTCTCATTGAATATATACCCATAATATGCTAACTTAAACTAAACTCCTGAACAGTAATCCGGCAACGAGCGACAGCCGGGGTACAGGTGGAATAAAAGCCGCAGAATATCGCAGCAAGACTGTTGTTTCCAGAGCTTAGGAGATGGGACCCATAACCCCTAGACCCTAAACCCCTTGGCTTAGGGTTTAAAGCTTTTGGTTTCTAGGGGCACAGGTGGGTTTAGGAGTCATGGGGGAGGTATGGTACCATGAGGCTTGAGCACTTCAAAACTTTCTATGTAGAGCTGAAGGCCGCACCAGGGTTTAGGGGTTTAGGGTTCAGTTCCTTCAGGGATAGTATGCGATGCTCCTTATCGAAAAAAAACAAAGCCAAACAGGTATTACAGAGAAGCCTTTGGGTAGGCCGTAGTCTGTGGCATGGTTCCCTCCATACCAAGAAGTGGAGCACCCAAAAGCTTCAACATGTACCACAGCATCAGTTGAACTTCTACGAAGCACCACACTGGCTTAATGTCCACCCATCTGTATATCTAAAAATCTGCATGGCTGGAATGTGGTACCCTAGACTCAGGACGACAGTGTGCAGTTTCCTTTTCGTGTGGTATATGGAAAGCCCTAACCACCATGGCATGACAAACCCATAAAGGGACCTATGGGTAGCACTGTCTTGCAGAAGACGAACAACCAAACAGCTGCATAAGCAGAATAAATAGGAACCAGTTTTGTGCACCGAGATGGTAGTGACAACGCTGGTCAAAATCTTTGAGCTGCTACCCTGCGACACTGGCACCGCTTTCTTTGAACTTTAGACAAGATCGCTATGTGGGTGACACTGGACCCTGCTATTCCCATCATGCCAGGATCTCTAGAATGGCATGGGGCCTCTCCAGCACTCTGAGCCCTAAACATTGGCAAAAAAGAAGGAAAATGGGAAAGGGGTGACAGCTAAATGCCCCTGCATGTCTTCTTTGTTTGAGTGGTATACTTTAAAGCGCTGAAACAAGACCAAGAAACCCCCCAAAACGGAGCTACATAGAAGGTCCCAGGCTGCGAGGATACAGGCTCTGAAGGCATCCGACTCTAACTTGTCGATTAACGGTTTAGGGTTTAGCGTTTAGGGTTTAGGGTAAGGCTTGAGAATGCCAGCTATCCTCCCCCAACCCTTACATGTAACTGAACTCCTTATCGTCCCCTCCACAAAGGACTCTAGCCGTTGATGGGGGTACACTGCTAGGGTTAACGATGCAAGTCGCTAAGTACCATACATGAACCATTGTCTAATCGCCCGGCACCCCCCTGAATAATCTCTATAGTAGTCCCCTGCATCACACCCCTTAAGGAGTTCAGACTACAGCTGATGTAGCCCCTAAACCCTAAACCCTTTAAACCCTAGCACCCTTTCAACCCTAAACCCTGAACCCTTTAAACCCTAAACCCTTTAAACCCTAGAACCCTTTCAACCCTAAACTCTAAACCCTTTAAACCCTAAACCCTTGAAACCCCTAAACCCTTTCAACCCTTTCAACCCTTAAGCCTTAAACCCTTTAAACCCTAGAACCACATATGAGTAGCGTTTTTTTGGTGGTTAAACCCAGTAAGATTATATTCCTGAGATAAAATACTATAGATAGAATTTTACTCTATATTGGGCACCATAGTATCCCCAAATAAAATACTACTCATATCTCCATGCCTGGCCTCCTCACCTTTGCCTCTCTTGAAAACGTAATCGTAGCCATCGACCTGCCGCAAAGATTCAAAGTTCGGGCTTAGGGTTTACGGTTGAGGGTTTAAAGGTTAAAGGGTTTAGGGTTTAAAGGGTTTTGGGTTTAGGGGGACTTTGTTGGACTCTTAAATACCCTAGTTTGGAGTACACCCTGGAAAAAAGTATAGACTTTTTAGGTACATGTTCTTAGAATATAAGAACTCAGAAGCAAAAAAAGCATGAACGTGTAGTACTCCGAAATTGGGTCATCGCAGCCATCGGCCAGAAAGACGGTCTCAAGTTGAAGGCCTAGAGTGTCTACAAAAATGTCATTCTGACTAACTATCGACAAGCCGGACTGAACAGCATGTTCGAATCCGGGATCCGCTCGAAGCTACTGGAGGGGTTGGCACATCGATGGGAAGGAACCAACGCCCACCCTTTGCAATACTGCAGTGAAAAACACAATGCTTAGAGTCCCTACGCTGGCAACCATGACCTCAGATTCGAGTGGGGAAAGCTGCCTATCCCCATGCACCCACACAACGGCGTTGACCTTGCCACAGTTACCCCCCTAAACCCAATTCCCCTGTAGGTCCCCCGAACCTAACTTTAGTCCGTAGCTAACGGAGCCTCTGAGTTGCTGACAATGTTTCGCCGGACATTTAAGGTTTAGGGTTTAGGGTTCATATAAGGTTTAGGGTTTAGGGTTTGAGTTTAGAGTTTAGGGATATCCCTAGGAATCCAAGTATAAAAATAATGCCTACATAGGGCCCCAAAGTCTGTAAATCTTACCTACATTGGGCTAGTTTGATCCCTAGGGTATAGTAAGGGTTTATAGGGCTTAGACCGAAGGATTAGGGTTTAGATTAGACTGCCGTAAATACATTGCAAACATCGCAAGCCCAACTCATATTGATGGAGCTTTCGGAAAGTAGGAGTCCAACGGAGTGCGCTCAAATCCCCGTAGGGAGCAGTAGAATGAAGCTGTAAATGCCTGAAAGAAGTCCGTACACAAATCCCTCCATCAAGTCCGCACATCCGAAACCCTAAACCCTGAATGCACACACTGGCCTCCATGAGCGAGGAGACGACGCCTTTACCCACCTTGCTCGAGGTCATTTGAACAGTGCGACTCCCGAGATTCAAAATAAGAAGATCCCCAATGGGCTCCCAAAAGATTCAGTGTTTGGGGTTTAGGGCTTTCAGGGTTTAGGACAGGACAGCCTCTAAGAAGGTCACTTTAGAACTCATTTATACTCAAACCAGGTGTTTTTTCAGGATATGTCCTATCTGGGATTTTCTCCGGACACTACCTAGAAAGGTTCATGAGAAAACCTTGCACCAGCTAGGGTGTCAAAACTACTGAGGTTGCGGATATTGGCTACTTAAGGTGGTGACGGATCTCTTCGCTCCACAATATGGTAGCTGCCACGACCTTCAGTGCCTCCTTAAATATACCCCAGTAAGGACCTTCTGAAGGGACCCCACTTTAGAGGCCCCATCCCTTTGATGGGCGTGTGGCAATTGAGGAAAAGAAGGACCCTCGTGCCTTACCATGGTCTCGCAAGATTCCAACAGGATGCCAACAGTTTTCTGCAGATCACAGGGCAATCGAGGAGATTGTTCGGGTGCTGCGGTGAATGGTGCAAGGTTTGGTGCAAGGTTGCCGAGCAGAACAGTTCTCACTATGCTGAAGTACACATGGAACACCCTAAGGGTCCAAGTACCTAATAATCATATACTTGCCCAGAACCTGTACTATAACTACTATTACCCAAATCCCAAGTACCTAATTATTGTGTACATGGACCCTCTGGAACAGAAATCGCGCCAGGGTTTTCGGTTTGGAACCTCCAACTGACTCGTCGCCCTGGTTGGGCCAGTCCCGTTTGCGTGCTTAGCGTTGGGATACTCCTTGTGTACCCAAGGGCTCCAATGTAGTTCCTTTTTGGGCTTGTTATGGTTTTTTGGTAAGTGGTTATAATATACTACCCAAAAAGGAACTACGTAGGAGGGTCTGGGTAGATCCAAAGCACGATAGGCATCGTGAACCGCATCTGAACGAAACAATTGTGCTGTGAGGGGTGGGCCAGAAAGCAAGAGGGTTCACGAAAAGTGATGCACCCCAATGCCTGCATTGCCCTATGGATCCAGGTATACAAATAATACCTACATTGGGTCCTAAAGTCTGTAAATATTACCTACATTGGGCTATTTGGATCCCTAGGGTTGAGTACCTTTTGCCCTTTTACGATGTGCGCTTGCTTCTCTTGCTGCTTTATGCTCAGATAACGACACCGCACTCCCGATGTCATCCCGCATCTATAGGCCAGACTCTGACCAAGCAACGGGATCTCAAATCTAGCAGTTGCGCAACAAAAATCCCTGGACACCTACCCCACCCCACTCCCCCCCAACAAAAACAAAAAACTAAACCCTGAACCCTAGACACCAATGGCGAAGTCAAGTCTCAACCCTTGAGCCCTTGGCCCTGGAAAACACGGAATCCTGCCGGATGAGGCCCTGACGGGTCCAAACGGATTGATACCCTGGCTTCGCTGTGTTGCTGTTAAGGGACTTAGATTAAGCTACCACAGTACGCGTATATTCTAATCTATAGGGTTTCCTTAATAAAGTAACTCACTGGATGTTCATCGACCGCAACCCAGTCAGACGCGGCTCTTTGCTCTCCAGAGCAGGGGTTGGTGCTTAGAGGGGCTGCATCCGAAGACGTAGAGTCATGAGAAGGACTGACAGTTTTTGTCTCGTCTTATGAATGTAAGATTTGATCACGGGCATGTGGGGTAGTGGATGGATGGATGGATGGATGGATGGATGGATGGAGGGAGGGAGGGAGGGAGGGAGGGAGGGACGGAGGGAGGGAGGGAGGGAGGGAGGGAGGGAGAAAGAGAGAGAGAGAGAGAGCCATAGAATCTAAGCCTAAAACCCAGGCCAAAACGTGTAAGTGCCCAGAGCAACTGGGAGATACTGGGAGCATGCCACAACCCTGAGGGGCAAGCTAAGAAGTCGATCATGCTTGACAGCGCCGTGCGCTCAGCATCCTCCATCTCCTGCTGCAAGCTACTACATGAGATTCTTTCCTAAAACGAGGGTACCCTCAGGAACCCAGGATTTCAAACGGATCATGGGATGTCCCCCGTTAGGGAAACAGTGCCGAATAATGTTGATAAGCGCAAGGAGGTCAAGGAGCTCATGGAAATCATTACAAGAAACAAAGGAAAATCAACCGGCGCTCCAGATAATATGATTCTATGAGTGCTGCCTCGCATTAAAGTCAGCCCTGGTTGGTGCAGGATGCGCTCACACAACACGTATTCTTAAGGACGCTTCTTCGAAAGGCAGCTGGAGACGCAACTCAGCAATGGCTACAATGCATATGTTTAGGGTTTAGGATTTAGGGACTTTATCGCAAGTGCAAATCCTACTTGATTGCTAGGTATCTTGCTGAGTTGGCTCGGATTCTGAATGTCAACCTCCCTGGCTTTCTGCTGTTGTTCCTACGCATGCGGTTCCCTAGTGCTGAATGAGCTTACTCTAGTCCAAAACATGAAGAACATGTATTGAGTGAAGTGTTCTGCGTGGTACTCAATGCTTGACGAACGAGCGCATTTTCTTTTGCAGGCCCACCCTAAAACAAACCTCAAAACCCCTAAGCCACCCCCCCAAAACAAACAACACTAAATAGTAGTTTCCATTGATTTTCCATTATCCCAATATAACCCCGATATACTCCCAATTTAAGCCTATAGAAGGCAGCGTTCGTTCTGCAGCCAACTGCCTTGGCAAACATCTTAGTCCCATAGTTTGGCAGTGTAGTGTAGTCACTGAAGAACCACATGTTCACATGAGTAGCTTTTTTTGTTGGTTGAAGCGTGTAAGATTATACTCTTTATAAAAGAATACTATGCCCAAAGGGAGGATGTAATCTTACTCTATATTGGGTACCATTGTGTCCCCACATAAAAATACTACTCACATGCTCTGAAAGAAAGCAGAGAGCCGCGAAATTACGACAGCCCAGGACCTCCAAGTCCCCCGAAACCTATTGGATAATGGAGAATCAAATGGAAAAGAACATGGAAAAGTATATGGAAATATATGGAAAGTGGGGTTATATAGGGGTATGTAATAGGGTAACTCTTCAAATTGCGTGTCCCTGTACGAAAGATTGTTCCTCATTTTGGAGGCACCTCAAACCACCCAAGATGGGAGACATACCCTGTATGCTTTATGTGTTAGTTAAGCCGGTCGCATGGAGCCCCTGAAGCAGAAGACCTCATAAGTAAAACACATTAAAACACGCCTTTCTGAACCCTGCTTTGGGAGCCTAAGGTCACTGCAAGTCTACCATTAACCCAAGATGTCAGCATTCGAAGCCTATCGCTGAATGCGCCCACTACACTCCCTGGTGCTAAGGAGGGAATGGGGGAATGGATCCCTATAGTAGCCCCTATAAAATCCCTATATAATCCCTGATAGTAATCCCCTTCATCCATTCCCCCAGTCCCTCCACATCCAGGCACAGCATGGTCGACAAAAGTAAAGCCGCCTGCGGAAGTGAGCCCTTCAACGTCTTGTCCTGACAACTAGGCGTCTGAAAACATGAGTGTGCACTACAATAGGAACCCCAGGCGTACGGGTCGGGGGAGGGTTCCGAAATTTCGGGTTACCATCTTAGGGGTCCCAATAAGGAGTATCGTTTTTGGGGGGATCTACATTACGGTCCCCCTATTTCTGGAAACTGCCACATCAAGATTCCACCGGCTGCAGAGGTCTGCCTTAAAGAAGGTCTTGCACAGCATTCATGCGTGGGATTCCTTTGATCGCTCATGCTTCAGGCCACAGGTAGCTTACACGTTGGAAGAGCCCTTCTTCGAGTCGAAATGTCCATTGGTGGCTTGAGGCCTACGGCTGAGAAATATCTAAACCCAAACCTCTCAACCCCCCATACAAACCCCAAAAAGATTGCAGTTGAAGGTTATTCGCTCTGCTACTCAGCCTACAGATAGACTGTACAACTTTGGGAATTGCTGAAATGGCGAGTCCCTTTTTTGGGTACTCAGGGGATTCCATTTTACAACAACTATCTTTATCTGCTGACCTAGCTGCACCTGGACGGTCCGAGGGTGCGATCTCAGCTTACAGCTTTGAACGGTAACATACTCCCAAATATCCCTCTATATATAATATCATATATATATATATGTGTGTATATATATATATGTGTATATCACGCCTACATAATCCCCTGCAACGCCTTACTTAGCGCTCACAGATGCTCAAAGCAGACGCAAATCACCTTCTGTAGGCCTCCCCTTCTTGCAATGGTGCGCTGTCCGGTTGGGTTGCATAGAACCTTCCCAGCCCCCGAGCTTCAGAAGGCCGTCATTATGACGAGTGCTGAAAGCTTGGGACTCCCCCAGCAGGCGCAGTAGCCCATGTGCCCCACTGTCATACGCCCATCCCACAGGCGCGTTGGCCCCAAGGGAGTTCAGCGCACTTGCGCCCCACACCCGGCCAGTGGTGTGAAGGATGGCTGCCCAATGGGTGGGATGCAGCCTCCTGTGGGTAAGGCAAGCCTCAAGTCCAGCCTTTGGCAATTTGGCTCCCAACAATGAGGTACAAGCAGCTCTCTAGCCGAGGCCACACACGCAAACATCGGATTGCATGCTTGCACGTGCCTATGCAACTGCTGACGCAAAGAGCTGCCTGGATGTTTTCGGACTGTCCCTGCAGTACACTGACCACAGACAGCGGTAAAACACGTGAGGCAATGAACCTAGCGATGCAAGACACTGCATACTGAGTGCTGCAGCAGCGCAAATAGCCACAGCTTGCAGACCCTGCTTATCATCAATTTCAACATGCAAAACTTTGCGAAAGGGCTGCTGGCCCCTGTCCAATGGGCAAGGTAGGAGGATGCAAGCAGGGCTCCTGAAACTACAGGTATTTATTAACCAGACCCTAAAGCCTAAACTCTGAACTGCGTCGGCAGCTGAATAGCAACAAGAGGAAACAAAGCCATGCCCTTGCATGGAGGCTTCCGACAATTGAGGGTCCCCTCTTGGGATCTTGGGAGTCGTGTTAAGAATGGAAGGCCAAGAAGATGTTTGAGTCAAAACTGTTGCCCCCGATTCTTGCCAACTTCCACATGGAAGTTAACCATGAACCCTAAACCCTAAACTCAACATCCACTTCAACAGCTCAACCCCTTCTTTGCTGCAGCGGAGAATCAATGAGGTGCTGATAGCCCATGAGGTGAGGTTCAAAGAAAACCTCGACAACGCGCTTGCTTAGAAGGGCTTTTATGTTACTAGGGGATGAAATAATCAGATCAGAGGTGTGGTATGTTATACTGTAGTGTTGGACATAGGCTTGTACAGCAGCTATATTTGGACCTTCTAACTGGCTTCCAGTGTAATTCGCCAGGGGGAATCAGCATGGCTATGAGTGTAAGAATGAACGCTGAGACGACTTGCAAGCCCTATAGTCCCCCTAAAGTCGATAGAATATGGCTTTGGGTATATTATAATAAGATCCCCATATACCCCATATTCTATCTACTTAATTAAGGGGGACTATAACCCCTAAACCCTAAACAGTAGTTTCCATTTTCTTTTCCATTATCCCCATATAACCCCCTAAGGGACTGTAAGCCCTCAACCCTGCTCAAGGTTCTGAGGCAGCAGCCATGCCATTTCGTGAGATTGTTGCCGGAGATGCAACTTCCACGTCCTGAAGCTATCAATATTCTTGCTGCGGTAGCTATGTTTGCAATAATGGCTATTTCTACTATTGGTTTAATGGTTATTGAGGTTATCATGCTGATTGTTCTTTTGGTGATGTTTACTGCGCCTCGTGTCGTGTCGTATTCACCTGCCATTATTACTGCTGGTACTATGATATTGTCTGATAAGATTGTCTAATGGCTGCCACTACCATCGCAACTCCCATGGTTTAAGTTAGCTCGTCGGGCCATGAGGGGCCAGACCCAATAACAATCCAGCGTGTAGAAAGAGATGAGGGTTTGGTATTTCAGGCTTAGCGTTTAGTATTTGGGGCTTAGGGTTTAGGGGACCCTGAATCCCTAAACCCTAAACCGCAGAACATAGGCACCTCCACGCCGATCTTCTTGCCGCATGCATCCCCAGAACCCCTAATTTCTACGCCCTGGCAGATTGGCTTCATTTTGCCATGGTTAGTTTCCTGCTCTATGGCTCTGAGGGATGAGGATCTAGGTTTCTGTGGAGTAAGGCTTCTAAGATTGCAGGGGAAGCGTCCTAGAGGGTTTAGGGTTTAGAGTTTCTACTAGCCTCTACTTCTTCCGCCTGTTTTTTTCGTGAGACTCTGCCTGCTGTAGCGTTGGACTGACGTGAAGGGTCTGAAAATCTGGTACCATAATTGAAGGGGGTTGCAGCAACAAGGAACTCTCTCTTCGGAGTCCCTATAATAAGGATGAAAATGTATTGAAGCCCCTGATTGGGCTTCCTGTTATGGAAACCCTCACATCATCTTCGTGCAAAGGGCTAGCAGTAGGGTTCATGACTCACTGAGCTGAGCTTCATGTGATGATGTGCAGGTTTGAAGGGGTCCCTCATAATCAATGAAAGGACTGTAATGAGAACCCCAAACAGGAGCCTCAAGAATCGAGTAGGAACATAATACGCACATGGGGGCCCTGGTACGTATGGCCTAGTATGTTCCCAGTATATTCTTGGGGTTCCCTTTCTAGGGGTTCCCATGAATCAAAGTCCCTTTAGCCTTTAATTAAGGTCATGAAGCCATACATGCTATACACATGCATGAAACTCCTTTATACTTCATGGACGGCAAAGAACGCCTCCCGTGACTACGGCTACTGGAGGCCACTGAGGGCCTAGACCATGAGCCTTGAGGGAGCAGCAGGAACAAACTTTTATGTCAGATGGGCCTATTACAAAACACGAGTGTAGTTCATACTAGCAACCACAGGGGGATACAGTTTATTACTGAACGATTTCCTGTTTATGGCTTAGGTGACTTCCCACCTGGCTGTTATCCGAGCTGCTTACCTTGTAGGGCTTTGACAAACCTTGTACATCCATGCCCCATAGAGGTGGACCATCTGAGCTATAGTCTAAACTCCTAATATCCCCCTTGGTAACCCCTACAGTAGTCCCCCATATAAATCCCTGTATAACCCCTTTTGACGGAGTTTAGACTATAGCTCATCTGGTTTCCAGAAGTTTCCGACTGAGTCGGCGGCCATAGGCTCAATGATGGTGCGCATGTTGGGAGACATTGCCTCAGTCTTATTGATTCAATCCAGGCCAATAAGGGGCTTAAGACCTTGTACGCAATTGCGCTACTTTTGCAGGAAGGTGCAGATGCTTGCTTAATTTTGTACCTGTTTTTTCAGGCTATTCCACCTGCGCCGAAGGTTCCCCAGCCCTAAGCCGTGTCAAAACCGGGCTAGAGCCGATTCCTTGCAGCTGCCTATGAACGCTATTCTAGGTAGGTATGTTTCCAGACACTGCTGATTTCTACAATAGTAACCGTAAGAGACTATATCCTATTCCCCGGCTACGGTTTAGGCTTTGCCCTACCAAGCCACCATTCCTTCGTTCTGCCATGCGGCACTTTCTCCAAGTATCCCCCTTAATAAACGCGATAATACTCCCCTATGGAATCTCCTGTATAATACCCTTCTAGGAGTTTAGACTACAGCTCACATGTTGCAGCGCACAATGGGACGCCATTCGCCTGTTCTCGACGAGATGAATTCCCATGGTTTTCAACACATCCGTCAAACCCTAAACCCTAAACCCTGGGAATCCGCAAGTATTTGAACTTGCCGAGAAGCAATAATCTCGCCACTGTTCAGGCACAGCTTCTTGTTCTCATCCATCACTGTATTCCTGAGCTGCATGGCCACATGCGTCTTCTGAAGAGCGGGAGGGTGTGGAGAGCAGGATTTCTGCTGAACATCCACAGAAAGAAATCGTCCTTCACTCATCCATGCTGATCCATCAAAGCCCCATCTGACTCAATGTGCCCACCTGGAGGTTCACGGGTCCCACCCACAAGTGCTCGCTCAGGACAGCATGGTAAAAGTTTCATACCGGGAGCAGTTTTAAGAGTCTATGGGGCAAGCTACTCTGTGCTTACACTAGCGATATGGGGGGAGGCTGCTTGCAATTGCCCAGTCTTCTACGGCAAGAGCCTTCTCTGTTCGCACCACAACAGCTGGTGAGGTGCTTCACGCAACCCGGCACTTTCAAAGCACCACATCCACTTGAAAACGGCACGCGGTTGCTGTATAGACATTCGAGGTATCGTTTAACTTTTTTTAGCTCTGCCGCAGGCAGTGTTCTTGTACCAGCCTATGGAGCATGATGCAGCCCAGTCATGTTCACAGAAATCTACCTGCAACGCCAGGGTGCATGTTTTCGATCCAGACGGCATCCACTGGCCCATCGAACACCAGCCACTTTCTCTCCTGTTGATTCAGGTTTAGGGTTTTTTTCTCGTTCAGGCTTATACTGGAATCTGCATACCTTGGGATATTACATGCTTGCCATGTTGGGCTTTCGCCTAGAAAGCCCTAAGCCTATAAGCCACCATATAATCCCAGTGTCCATGCCATCTGCTTACCCAAATCTAGTCTTAAAAGCCCTATATACCCCTAAACCCTAAACCCAAAAAACCTTTACCTAGGGTCTGGGATTTAGGGTTTCCCTTTACCCAGGGCCAAGGGCCAAGGGTTTACGGTTTACAAAGGTCCAACTCTGAAATAATTCTTGACTGCGCAGATCTGCCCTGGTACGGTTCAGCCATAAGAAAATGCCAGCAGACCTGAATCCCACAACCCGGGGTTTAGGCTTGAAGGACAGTTGAACCATAACCTGAAGTAGCAGAAATAGTAACAGTGAAGCTACTAGCAATAGAGTAACAGCGGTAAAGTAACAGTAGTAGAGTACTATGAGTCTTGGTAATGGCAAGGAAGCATCCCAAATACTGGCCTCTGTTTGATTCCGTGCAAACTCCCGGAAGAGCACCGCCACAATTCCGTCCACCCACTCGCGGGAGACCTGCGAGAAGGGGGTGCTCAGAGCTTTATGCATGTCCTTCAGGGGCCCACAGAATACTGTAGTTATGTCAGGATGATGAGGGCGTAATGTTCTCGATTGTTGCCTTGCAGAGCAAGATGGAAGAAGGGCAACGGGATGGATTGGCTAATGTGAAGCCGGCTCAGCACAAGATCGCAGGAACTCTGGGTTCAGGGTTTGGGGTGTTCAGGGTGCAGAAGTTCACAAGCTCAGAGCTTAGAAATATTGGATGGATTCAGAAGTCCAGAAGTGCAGATCACGTTTTCAAGGCATGGGCCTGCTCTCGCAAACAAGCAAACAACATCAAACAACCCCCCAACCTCCTATGAAGTTCCTTTTCGGCTAGAATAGAGTAATCCCTCACCAAAAGGCAGCCATGACAACCCAAAAAAAAACTACATAGGAGCCCTTGGGCAGACCCACATGTTTTACAACATGTTTCCACAGCATCCATATGTTGGATAACGCTCAAGAAATTCCGCTGACAACTTCTTCCTAAGGGTTCACGTAGGTATATCCCTATACTAAGCCCTAAACTCTCTGCCTCCTCGAAGCAACCGTACAGATCCCTCGCAGGGATGGACTTCGGGTTCAACCGGGCCTGCGTCCAAGCGCTGCTTGCAGGTGCGGAGAGCGGAGTCAGGGTTTAGGGTGTATGCGAAGGAACAGGGACAGTACATACATGATTCAGGGTTTGGGGTGTGGGGTCCATCAGGTTTAATTTTGTTCCAGAGTTAGTGACACGTGAGGACGGAGTACAAGTGAGCGGGGCTATGTCTACAGGGGATCCACTCCCCTACTCCCCACTAACCATCAGTACAGCTGCGCTTTCAGTCTATCTAGCATCAATCCCTATCTGGTTTTCTGAAACTGCAACCAAGAACTACTCCATTGTCTTTCAATTGTGCACGTTGTTTGGGTACACTCTGTACTGTTGGTCATGAACATGTGACCCCAGCTGTGCAAGCCAGCAAGCTTTTCAAGTTCACGGTCCCCCTGCCCACATGCATTTCCTACAAGGGTCCCACAACGAAACGGCTAGAGGATGTTGCAGATCAGGCCTACGAAGGGCTACCCCGATCACAACCGAGGGACCGCTATAGGCCTCCTTGCTCGGTACCCCCTACTCATCAACAATCTGTCCACCTTTACCTGAGATCTGGATGGTTTCAGGACTACCAGACAGACATGGCAGCTACAGGTATCCATAGATTTAATTTCCCAAAGCTAAACCATGTAAGGGCAGAGGGTGTGCCTTTTACTCATTCTTGCAGCCTTGTTTAAATCCTTTGCAGCAAGCTTCTGAGCCCTTGCAACGCAGAAAGTCCAGCTGGCTGGGCTTGACACGGCTGAGCGGCGCAGCATGATTTTTTCTTGGTGGCAATGGCTCTCCAGGAAGGACTGTGGACTGTGCTTCATGAATATTATGAAAGAATATACTCGATTATACCACATTATTCAATATTATGATGTGACATACTATACTACTACATGTTATAGTATATGCAAACAACAGCTTCCGCAAGGAGAGGCAGCAGGACAGCGGCGCAAAAATAGGCAGTTTGGGATATCATGGCAGCATTCCGAGAGGTGGGTAGGGATGCCAAGTGTCATGCGTGGCTGACCCTCGGGATCCAAATAGCCCAAAGTAGGGATTACTTACGGACATTATGAGGCCCAAGGTAGGTAATCTTTATAGACTTGGAGCCCCAAGTATACGAGCAATGCCTACATTGGGCCTTAAAGTCTGTGAATCTTACTTACGTTGGGCTATTTGAATCCCTAGGATAACTGTGAGAAACTTTGGTATGCTTGGCGATGTTTCTAAGGAACAAGTTTTGTTCTTAGCTCAAGCTCCTCGCTGCGACCGTGGAATCCTCCGTGTCACAATGACCAACCAAAAACGATGAAAGATTCCAAATTACACTGCTTCAAGCAGGTTCTTCGATGGATCGGGCAACTTCAGCCTGTGTGAGTTCAATCGGATCTGTGCCACTTCTAATAGGATTGCTGATGGGCTTTTGTCCTTGTTCTTCCAGTCTGCCCTAAACCCTAAACCCTTAGCGGCATGTAAAATGTCCATGCTAAACCCCAGGCCCAGTAGCTTGCGGGCAGTGCCCTTTCCAGAACTTAAGAACCCTAAATCCTAGACTCTGATGGGCTGGCAGTTCAGAAGCCATCGAGCCTCCACCCCTCAACTGCTAACTAAAACCGTAGGTATACCGCTAAACCCCTATACACCTAAACCCTCAATACCTCTATAGCTTATTCGCCTAAACCCCCCTACCCCAAACCCTTGCCCCTGAACCCCCACACCCAAAACCCTCAACCCTGAAGCCTGTATCTTAAACGCTAAACTCTAATCACTTAACCTTAAATGTAGCTGAGCCTGATGTACCACACACCCGGCATGCATTGTGCCATCCTGAATTGCAAAGCTCTTGGGCGAGTGCACAAGAAGGGGCTTAGCGTTTGCATAGGGTTTCGGGTTCGGGGCCAGGGTTTTGCTTTCAGGGTTTGCCCCCCCCCCCCCCTTTGCCAATCCTGATAATATAGATGTCAATGATGATATCAAGAAGTAGTCATAATCATAATAGCCTAGACATAAAAATCCTAATCGTATTTTTGGGGCAGTTGAATGGGGACTTCCATGTTTTGAATCCCTCACCTTGGGCGCAACTCCAATCCTAAACCCTAAGTGGCCCAAGGCTACCGAGTGCTCAGTCGGGAGTGAGCCAATGAGGGAAGGCATCACTAGAGCAGTTTCTACACAAGTCCCCAATACCCGAAACCCCAAATAATTTACTGAGCCTTAGTAGGGGATAAGAGAATATTTTATATCGGGATTATATCATCTCACTCCCTGCTAGGAACCAGTAAGATAAGTACCATGGACAAAGACTTCTACGTAACAAGGCCAGTCACCTGAGAATGAGAATGGCAACGCGTGGAAGCTTCTGCATTCTTGCGTCCATTAAAGGGGCTCATGACTCGGACATATTGGATTTGCTGCTTGTAGAGGCCTAACATGTTAGAGGTAAGCGTAGACCCACTCCGTATCATGACTACAGACTAGAGACAATGCAAAGTTGGGTATCCTGAAATCAGCTGTCCTTTATTCTGTCGAAACTCACCTAATAATCTTGGCAGAATGAACGGCGGAAATGAACACGGCATGAAGAGACGTGCCAGGGTCATCAACGCATGTGCCGTGCAAGCAACCAAAATGATAGCTATCCGAAGCCAGCCATCAAACAACATGCGTAAAGTACATCACTTTTACAAAGTACATATACTATCTGCATTGGCATTCGAAGCAAGTCCTGCTGAACTCACAAAATTCAAGGTAGTTGCAAGAAGTGGTTGAAACTCTTTCTATCATATCTGGTGCTTAATGCCTGTGGCGTAGGAAGTAATTACGGGTTCCGAGTATGCGTCAAGGGCCAAGTTCCTTCCGTCATGGGTTTTTCGTCTCCTCAAAATCACTCAGAAGCAGCTGACCCCTTGGCAAATCAACCACCCCTCAGCAAGATACATGTCATTCTGTCATGCTAAACGTGCAAAAAATCGATCTGCAGCAATTTGGATCTACACTGTGCAACATTATCTGATACCCTAACATATTGGATCACAGTATACCATGTTATAATATGTGTTCTAGCGTGTTAAATTAATACTTAGAACACCTCCACAGACCTGTCCTGCGCCAGCTGGGTCAAAGCCTTCTGCAAGGTGTTGAGAGCCGTCGTCTTGCCGCTGAAAGGCATCCCCACAAGCATGACGCTATGCCTGTTTGCACAGCTGAATTACTGGTCTCAAAGGGTTCATATACCTATAGGGTATATACCTGTGCCTTGAAGCACCTGAACAGGAATCGATTTGGTCCTCCAACCATCCACCATGCACCTACATGGGAGTTTCCATAAATCAAGGGGACAATGACATGTCTCAATTGTCGACAACCCTTATCATAAGTCCCCCCCCAAAGAAAACAAGAGCCCTAATTCACACCGACTTGCACCCTAGGGGTCTCCTTGCAAGCAAAACACAACCCAACTGATCGCCTCAGACCAGGAGCCCCTGTTACAGGGCAGGAGCAGTATCCTGGGGCTCCAAATAGCCCAATGTAGGTACTATTTCTAGGCATTGGGGCCCAATGTAGGTATGATTTATAGACATGGAGCCTCAGGGGTATCCCACTGTAGAGCTGAAAGACTTTGAATGCGGTTTCGGGGTATATTCTACCACTTTGATTATTAGGCTTGTAGATTATAAGGGAACATTCCTTGTATGCACTTCTCTCACACCTGGTCTACCCCGGCCCTGCATTCCTACACTCACTCCCAATACCCCAGCCCAAGAACCAAGGGTTTGGGGGTTTGATGCATAGAGCGTAATTGCAGGTGTTGACCTGTAAGCCATCCACCCTTCACACTGAGCCCAAAATGCCAAACCCTTAAACCCTTGCCACATGCACCCAGAGGGTCCAAGTAAATAATGGGGCTTCATGCCCCAAACACTATATTCTGAATGGTTGTTGGTACTTAAAAACCCTAGACTCCATCATCCTAAACCCTAAACAAACGCTATAAACCCCAAATCCTAAACCCTCATATCTTGGTGCCTAAACCCTCAACAAAAAATGGAGACTTGGCCTTACGAGATGGCACTCGTAGAACTGGATGATCTTGTCGATAAAGTACGGATGAGCCTTTTAGGGTTTAGATGGTTTTCGGATGTTAGAGTGTTAGGGTTTGGGGTTTTTGGGGTTTAGGGGCCAAGGTCAAAATTGACTGTTGGGTGCCCAAAAGTCTGCTCTCAAGAATTACAACCCAGAAGCTTAGATGCCCTTACGCGAAATTGTCTGTCTAGCCGTCGAGATAGCCAGGATTTCCGTACAAGCAGCACTACATTGACATCAGATGAACCACTAGGGATCCAAAACGCCCCAATGTAGGTCCCTTTATTTACAAACTTTAGGGCCCAACGTAATCATTTTTTGTATACTTGGATCCCCATGGAAGCTCGTAGATGGCTTTGCCACAAGTCAGAGTATGTGCATCCAGCAAGCAGGGAAGCTTGCAAGAAGCTGTACAGGAAATGGCAGTCGTGGGCATTCCTTGGGGAAGATTCGTGGGACGGAAAAAAATGGCCTTTGGAGTGAATTGGGGATGAAGCAAGGATAGGAACATGACAGCACATCCTACCGGCTGTCAAACATCAACCCCAGCGCACACGACTGTTGAACGGAACGCTCTCATAGATATGACGATCCCTTCACAAATACCCACGGAGCGACAGCATCGCTTCTGCCGGATGTCTTTTCTGTCTGATCCCTCAAAACCCATAACCTGCTGCTGCTGGTAGAAATGGGAAGAATGGATCCTGAGGGGCCACTATACGATCCCGATCCCAAATGGCATAATCGTTCATGTGTTCTTGTCCAGTCCCTTATTCCGATTCCCGACTAACAAACAGCAAGCCGAGTCGTGAGAAGCTAGACTCCGTAGTCGTCTGCCACAAACTCTAAACATCTCATCTGTCATCATAAGTCCGCGACCTTGACCCCTGCGCACTGACATCAGTCTAATCTCTGAAGCCTAGGCTCTCAACTTTGAGCCCTACCTGGACCCAACAAGTAGAAGACGTGATGGCCCAAAACCCATTGAACCAAACAGCCTCACGGACTGAGTTATAGTTACCTTCAGGTCCAGGTACATGTCAAAGCCGAAGCTCGCCCCACATCCCAGAACCCTATATGCTTCTACGTCTTCCTACATAACCCTATACCTAAACCCCTACACCCTCAACCCTAAACACCCTATATACCCGTAGACAATCCCTAAACCCTAAACCCTATAAACACCAAATCCTACAAACCCTATACACCCTGAACCCTAAACCCTATAAACCCTAAACCCAAAAGGGCTCCTATACAATCCCTATAACCGTGGCCTGACAGTGAGTGCTATCCAGGTTCAGCGTCAGCTTGTCGACCTTGCTGAGTAGCGCCAGGGAGAGGCCAGGACTCCCAAAGTTTCCATGTTTATGGTTATGGGGATGACGGGTTTAGGGTTTAGGATTTATGGTTTCGGGTTTAGGGATTAGGGTCTAGGGATTAGGGTTTAGGGTTTAAGGCATGTGGTATATGGGGGTTTCCCAAAACAGGGATTGGAGTTTCACGAATTCCCCTATGATGGAGAGTCAAATGGAAAAGAACATGGACGATGAAATGGACAGTGGGGTTGTATATACGGGTTTATAGGAATTGTATGTGGTACCTTTTTAGGGGTGTATAGGGATTATGTACGGATTATATAGGGAGGATGGAAAAAAATGGAAACTATTCAGGTTTACGGCTTAGGGCTTCCCAAAACTAGGGGTACCATTTTGGGGTCCTTATAATAGGGACTATCGCATTTTAAGGATTTTATGGGGTCCCCCATTTTGGGAAACGACCAGATTTTTGGGGTTCGAAGTGGTGCGCATATAGCTACTTAGGGGAATGAGTATATACCATGCAGCTACGTGAACCCCTTGGGGTTCTGTACCGGCTCAGACCGTTCTGAGACATTATATGCGCTGTTGCTCGATGTTGTAAATTCTAGCGTCAGGCGAATCGAAGGAAGATGCTAAACATGGTATCATGGGACTTGTGTCTTTGTGACGAGGGCTTGGGGTTGCAATGTAGGCGTCCCGGGGCTTCTCCCCTAAAATAATATACCATTGTGTTGTAATATACTATTATGTTCCAATAGACTAGTATAATATACTACAACATACTGTCATATAGAGCAATATGCTACTATAATCTACTATCCTAGACCCTCCTCCTACNNCCTAAGTACCCACTATTAGAGACCATATATCCCCAATTAAGGGTACAAGGAGGGTCCTGGATAATATACTACCGGCAAAAGGAGAGCTCAGTCGCAACAGCTCCTTCACGCGGCAGAAATCCCTGACAACTTCCCGCCGGCAGGACTTCGAGTGGAACACTTCTCCACTGGAAGGAAAGTCTGCACTGAAAAAAGGTTTAGGCCATATAAGCCTTCCTTCTCAGGAGTTCGATGTTCAGGGATCTGCAACTTCTTGCCGCGGCCTTGCAAAGTGCTTTGTCCCTGTAAACCCCCTTCTATATCTGCTCTTGATGGAGCAGAAGCCCAGATTCAACAATACCACCAGCCTGCCACAAGCAAGGTAAGGATAGCTTGCTCCATCAACGCATAGTCTGCGCCCTGCGGGCCTCCCTGTCAAGTTGGACCCAAATGAACGCTTTCAGGAAAGAATATCTAGGTGTACCTTTGTGGGGAGTCCCCATAAGAAGGACCATAGTATTTTTGGTCCTATATGGGGGGTAGCCTAGTTATGGAAGCTACCACCTTTCCTAGGGGCCCATGGGAGGCTCTAGCCTCTGACATCCTGAACTCTAAGCCCTGAAGACCTTCAATCCTACCCTTCAGCGGCCCGGAAAAACTTGGGGTTAGGGTTTAGGGCTTAGGGTAAAAACTTAGTAGCCCCTGCATGCCTCTCATCTCCATTCAAATAATCACTATCACCCGTTCTTTGTTTCCATACTACGAACACCCACCAAGATTCCTCGACAGCTTGGGAGCCGACCATGGTGGAGTAGTCAGGCTTTGGGAGATCCCTCGCAGGTGGCATCACTGAGTTGCTGAGAATCACAAATGGGTATGGGAATTTCTCAACAAAGGAGTGCCCCTAGGGACGCCAAGGGATGTATATGGGTATGACATGGGGTCCTTCGTACTGATCATATAAGCATTGGTTTATCTTGCGAAATACCCATATTGATACATTGGTCTCCTTCTAATGGTGAATTAATGCCAGCTCCTGAACAACAACCGGATTAGGTTGCGCCCGCCCCAAGCGCTGCAGGGTTACCTACTGCCTTTCAATGTAGTTCGATTTGTTGGTTGCCACGGTTGCCTTGTAGGGGAGTCTAGCGCACTAACCCAAGAAAAAATGCAGAGGAGGCTCGCGCAGGGTTTGCTAAGGTTGGTACCGGATATGCTTAAGTTTGATTAGTCATTGCCTCTATTCAGTGATAATGCAGGCCTTTGGTTGGAAGTTTGGCTCTTTGGGGGTGGGAACCCTGTAACGGTCACAGGGCTTTCATTCGTCAAATGTGGTAAGTCGGACTGTAGTCCTTTCTGGAAGGCAAGGGTCATCCGCTGACTTGCCTGGTCGACTGTCGTAGCTATTTATATGGGACGTCTGCGTCAGAACGACCGAAGAACTTAGTATTGTGCAAGGCCAGCCTAGTTTTCAAGGATCCAGTGTGCGTCTCGCAGAACGTACATGCATGCCTGACTGGGGACTAGGGGACGGTCCTAAACTCCTAGCATGTTTTCCGTGAGGGTTTCGCCACAACTCCCCTTGCAGCGATAAGAGGATACTTCCCCGAGATCCTCTTGGCTCGCGACAGGCTGATAAACTCAGAGATTCTGCTGATGAGGCCCCGGCACACCAGGAAAGAGGTCTCTGGTGATCCCGTTGTAGAGCGGCACCTGCAAAGTCACAGCCCCCCCCCCAACTTATACCTGCATCTCTGCCACTGAAAACTGAGCTCAAATGAACATCTCAATGGGATACAATAAGCTAGATTTCGACGTCTGTGTACAGGGTCTCAGGGTCTCAAAGTCTATGTGAACAAGGATGGCCGGTAAACCCAAGCCTGTCATGCCAAGCCATGACGTGACTCCTCACTGCTTGTGCCAAGGCACGTCGAAATCAAGGAACTTGGCCAGGTTCACATCATTGACGGACTGCAGCATAAGCACGCTCCTGACCCGAATGGACTTGCAACATGAACTTCTTCTGCAGGAGCCAAGGACTGTTGCGGAGGAGCCTATCATGACCCAAAGTGTCCAAGTACTCAATAATTCGGTGCTTGGGACTTCGGCGATCATTGAAAGTGCAGGCCATGAAATGAGGAGGTTCTTTGGGCCGTTCAACACGGCTGCAGCGTGAGATTTTTGGGCAATCGCTGAGATTTTAGTAAGGGCTGCTTCTTGCGGCTTTTAGTGCTCAGGTGCTGGCAGATCCTACAGGAGCTTTATCTAGCAGCTGCCTCTGATAATATAGTAGTTTCCATTCTCTTTTTCTTTTCGTAAAGCGTAAACCTGAAACGGTAGTTTGATTTTCTTTTCCATTCCTCCACTACCAAACCCCTCTAGCAATGCTCATGCTTTCGGAGATACCTGCCCTCATAAGACTACAGGGAGTTTATCGAAGCAGCGATACCCAATCGTGCTTTGCAATTCTTTTCAGATGGCCCCCAGACACCAGTGCGCAACCAGGCTACGTCTAATCCCATGAACCTTGATATGGGTCATAGTCTGAAATCCTAGTATCCCCCTTGGTTCTCCCTATAGTCGTTCCCTATATCATCCCCCACTTTAAGGAGTTCAGATTACGGCTCATATGGGTCATAAGCTTGGCGCATACTGATGCCGAACCTTCTTCAGCATCCAGCTATTGGGACTCGTTATCAATTTCAATGAGAGAACAGGCGTGTGTGAATCAAGATGCCTCATCACCTGGGTATTTGAGGATCAGGGGGACTTCGTAAGTGTACTATAAGCCATACAACATCCCCAGTTTATCCCCCCTTTTGACCCACTTATTACGCCCCCCGACCCCCTAAACCCTAAACCCGTTATTCCCATTTTTGAACCACCTATTGTGTCCCAGCCCTAAACCCTAAACCCTAAACCAGTTATTCCCATTTCTGACCCACTTCTTAGGTCCCCTGACCCTGTGAGGTAAGGTAGTCCAACCCCAAGGCCCGGGCTCATCGGTCTGCCCTGGATTGTTCCGTTTCAGCCTCGGAGTTAAGGTTCAGGGTTTAGGGTTTAGGGTTTCCGGCTTAGGGTTTAGGGTTTAGGGCTTCGGCTTTAGAGTTCAGGGTTTGGGTTTAGGGTTTGGGGTTTAGGGTGGTGAATCTGAGTTTGGACGGTTGACTTATTGAGTTGTAGGCGATGAATCTTGAAATCGTCAAACAAGGAAAATGGTACTCCACTGGCCTGCCTGCGGGTAGGCTGTACTAGACATGGCAGAAGGAACCCTTAAGCCTAAACCGTATCCCTTGAGCAGTGCCTGAATCAAATTTGGTCTATACCACAGCCGATGAAGGTAGGCCCCCTAGGATTTTTATTGTCAACTTCCATGAATAGAGTCCCAACAAAAGCCCTTCCTTTAGGGACTTTCCAGAAATGCAGGGATTTCCAAAATACCAAAGTGACCCGAATTCTGGGAACCCCTCGCTTAGGATCCTCCTCTACCAAAGTGAGACTACAACAAGCAGCAGTCGCATCAATTATTGCTCCATTGTCCTAAGACCTCCCCGAAACCCTAAACCCCAAGCAGTAGTTTCCATTTTCTTTTCCTCTATCCCAATATAACCCCAATGTAACCTTAATACCCCAATATGACCCCAATATAACCCTAATTTTACCCCAATGTAACCCTAATATTACCCCAATATAACCCCAATAGATTAAGGTAACCCTGAGGTTCTCACAAATTAGTGTCCCGTTTATGGGAGTTTCAGAGCCCTGCCCTGCAGCCCTAGACTCACAGATTCTGAGAACACTGCGAAGGGAGGCCCGGCAAGCTCCTGAAACCCTAAACGTGAAAAATCGGCCTTAAATATCGTAGTTGGAATGGGGTTTAGTACGTGCCGTTTCTTAATCCCTATAGAATGCTTGTAGGCCTAAAAACGTAGGAGCGTACCATTAAGACAATCTGAATCCTGATACCCACATGGGTGGTTCGGAGAGTCATCACTACACAACTTATAGTGGGTATAAACCACTGATAATTCTCATACCTCCCTAGGTTCCCTAGATCCCCCCGTTTATGAGAAACTTCTCGCATACTCCCCTCTGATAGGAAGTGTCTTAGAAACCTCCAAGAGGAGAGACCTTCAAAAAACAATAACACCTGTTCTTTTAAGGGGCAACAAGGGACCTGTAATTTCCGGAAACCCCCAGATCTCGTGCGGTCTACCTGACCTGAGGCGCCGGCCGGCCTGCCTGCACCAGCACTGCAAACACGGCTCGCATACCATAGTCGTAGTGCCTAAGGTGGATTACTCATACTTGATGTAGCTGGAATGGAAAATGGTCTTGTGGATTAGAGCTTGGTTGAGCATGGGGAGTGGCCAAAAACATGGAAACTAGGACGGTCTTAGGGGTTCAGGGTTCAGTTGGGAATGGGGCAATAGTAAAACCAATGGAAAACACCATCATATTTGGGCTATGGGGTTTAGCTGGAAATGGGGGAGGGTTGCTAAAGACGATTACATGCGTTCTAATCGGAGATACAGCAACTACTATGGGCATCCATTCCCGAACCCCCAACTTAGCATAGATGGGACATAGGTCGTCGTGATAAGTGCTGGGGCTTTGGGAATGTTTCGTAATCATGTTGATACACAGGGGTCAAGACTGGGTAAGACTCTCTAGTTCTGTAAATTACCTTCTCCCAATAATAAATGATAAGGCATTTTCATCATAGTACAACTGTAAATTGGTATGCAATATCTGTTACAAGCGAGTGGGGTTCCTTGCCTGTGGGGCGGGGATGCACTTGCATTCTGGGAGCCTTAGACCTTCGACTTCTTTCAAATCCTCTGCCTAATAGTTGCTTTCTCCAGACAATGGACGTATATTTTCTCCTAAACCTTTAACACTTCAAACCCTAAACCCCAAGCACCAAACTGAACCCCCAACCCTAAACCTGAAAGTTTTGGTACAACCAAAGTACTTCGCTGTGCACCACCCAACCAGAGCCCTAGGTCTTCGAGGAAGCTCAGCTCCCGGCTTCTGCGAGGAGAGCTGCTCGGAGCAGAGCTTGTAGGTAGTGACCTTACTTTCCAACATATCGGGGCTTAGGGTTTAGTTTAGGGTTTAGGGTTTGGATTAGGGTTTCGGGTTTAGGGCTTTGGGTTTAATTTAGGGTTTAGGGTAGGGTTTAGGGTTTAGGGTTTAGGGTAGGGTCTAGAGTTTAGGGAGGGCTAACACAGTTATATGCGGCTACATAAGTCATACAGGGCGAGTGAGGAAGCTAATGGAAGCTACTATTCTCAGTAGGGTTTAGGTTAAGGCTTGCCAATGAGGTGACCTTGCTGAGCGTGGGGTTCCTAGCCTAAACCCTAAACCCTGTATATCAAGTGAATCGGATTAGGGTTTGGGGTTTTGGGACATTCTGACATTATTCCAAATCATGGAGAATCAACTGGAACAATCGACATGACATGCAACTTCAGTGTCCCTTGAAAGGGGTATCTTGAGATTATGCAGTTATATAGGGTGTAGAGATATTACCCCACTAGCGGAAAAGTCAAATAAACAAGCAAAAGAAAAACGGAGAGCGAAACGGAATTCATTCATGGGGTACATAGGGGTTACATGGGGGATGATACCCCAATATGGAGAATCAAATGGACAAGAAAATCAAAATGGGAATGAAATGGACACCAGAATTTACAGGGACATTTGAGCGGTAAAGGTCATTGCCTACCTCTGGTCAGCAGGGAAGGAGGGGATACAAAAGAAAGTGGCACTATTTCAGAATTACGGATAGAGGGTCTACCCCTAAACCCTAAACCCTAGTCACCCATAAACCTCCTTTTGTCATTCCCTTCCTGACCAAGGTAAGCCCTAAAACCTAAAACTTATGAGCTATAGTCTAAACTCCTAGTATCTCCTTAATAAGCCCTATTGGACTCCCCTCTAGAAGCCCATAGATAACACCCCTTTAAGGAGATTAGACTGTAGCTCTTATGACATCTGATCACTGAATCTGCCCTGGCAGCCTCCTTTTTTTGACCGTCTATTGGGGCCTTACAATAAATCAAGCTGGAAAATGCAGGACCCCCTTAGATTAGAGATTGGGGGCCGTGCTTTGCAACTGCTCTTTTTCCGTAACTTTAGAAGGAAGACGATGAAATGAAGTTGTAGTTGACGCGTTGTTGCTGTCTTGCTTTGCGGTTCACGCTGCCTCTTCAACACTAATGATACTACTTGGAGGTCTACTTGAAATATCCTAGATCATATTCATAGAAAAACTTGCACTGCCATGTTAGTCATTCTCTACACAACTATATTACGATCCCCTATAAGGCATGATATACTGGTAGTTTCCATGCTGAATTACTTTCCGTTTTCTTGTTCACATGTTTCTCCTTTGTTTAGACCCTTAAACCCTTAAACCCCAAACCCTACATCCTGCACTAATTAAATAAGTAAGTACATGCATATATATATATACACATAGTAACTCTAGGCTCTGAAAACTAGTTGTGTGTAGGCACAGCATACTGAGACCGCTGCGATCTTCTGAGCCAGGGATCGTGAGTCCTGCGGAGCGTTAAGAAAGGGGTCACCGGGAAGTAGTAAGTATACGTACTATCAGCCATATAATAACCCCAGATATCCCCATTATCAACCCAGTCACTAAGTCCCCATGACCCTCCAAGAAGGGGTCATGACTTTGAAAACTATGACACAGGCCCAAGGCATCAAGTACATAGATGGCAGTTGGGGCCAAGAATACTTGGACAGACACCCATCTCGCCCCAATATATCAACAACTAATAGGTACTCACAAATTTTGGGCAAGAAGGCCCTCCCATCTTATTGGCGTACCATTCCGGCGGAAGGCGTCTGCATAACCCCACCAGAATCCTCCACGATCTCCTCAACAAATCCTATCCCCATCGGAGGCCTCGTAACCATAGGAGTAGAGCTTGATTTCTGCAATCATGGCATAGTCTGGAACCTGCAGGTCCAAATGTGCCAAAATGATCGGTTTAGGCTAAGCTGCTTCTGGAGTTTAAGAGGTTACTGGGTTGCTATCAGGAAGCTCAGCTAAGCTAGTTGTGACATAATATAAGCCACGCTGAGGAGTCCAGGTTGATTAACAAAGCTGAGACAATCAGTCTAACATCTGAGCTAGAGTCTAAACTCCTGGTATCCCCCCTAATAAGGCCTATTGGACTCCCCTATAAAATCCCATAGATCACCCCCCTTTCAAGGAGTTTAGACTGTAGCTCATCTGAGGTCTGTGCCATCATCGCCACGGTTCGGAACAGGGCCTGGATGTGGTGAGGCGGAAGGGCCGCACTGGGTTTGGGATCTTGAAGCGGAGTCTCTTGCGCTCGGTGTTGAATCATTCCCTATCCCTAGGGATCCAAAGAGCCCAATGTAGGTAATGTCTACAGATTTTAGAGCCGAATGTAAGTATTATGTGTATACTTGGAGTCCCTAGGGTACACCTTGCAGGAATTGGCCCCTCGGCCCCGATGAATGTTGTAACCCTAAGGGTCCATGTGCCCAATAACTGGCTTCTTAGGGTTCTGGTAATACTAATTATGGTACAGCTTTTGGTAAATTCATGATATCATTAGGTACTTGGACCCTTAGGGTAAGGTTCATGGCAGCAGGATTGAACCGTTGCTTTTGCAGTGGTTTGTCTTGCCACCGGCAGGCTTACTGATTGATATTCGGCTCGGCTCGTGGAAATTGATTGGCTAAGGCGTTTCAGCAAACATCTGCAAGCCAATGTTTCATAAATTGTGAAATTTTCTGGAATGGCTCGTGCGTGCTGGAGAGAAATCCCATCCTCCCCTGATAATCCCAACCCACAGGACCTCAGCAGATCGCACTTTTACCCAAATAGTAGGGTCCCTTTAAGGGGTTATAGGGGGATACATAGGGATATCTGGGGACTTTTTTCAGAGTCCAAGGACCAAAATAATGGGGTTTTAGGGCCCAAATTCTATAGTATCATAGTTTTTGGACCCTAGAACCCTATTGTTTGGGTCCTTGGACCCTTCGGGCTAACCTTCAACCCTACCCCAAACCTACTGTAATGCTCAGACTTCCATTCCAGCCTAGCCTCACCCCTAAACCGTAAAATACGTAAACCCTCAAGCCCAGAAGGCCTTCAGATTGTCCGGCAGCTCCGCACGCCCCGCGTAACCAGGATTCATGGTGATGAAGCCTCGGATTATGGTTACTTGAAGGTTGACCGGTCAGTAGGGCCCTTTTTTGGGGAACATACAGAGTCTATAAGGACTACCGAGGAGCTGCGGGGCTCATACAAGGTGGTTTTCTCTTAGACTTGGGGCACGGATGAAAGACTTGAATCCCCCCCATGACATGTAGTTACCCTTCTAGGGACACCTAAAAGGACCTATCGCCTTGAGCAACTTCCAGGTCAAAATCATGCGGTTGAAAAGGGCCCGGGCGTCTCTTCGTGAAGAACTGTGGTGATGAAGCCTCACCGCCGCCGCCGCCTCCACCACCGCCACCCCTGCTGCTGCTGCTCCTGCTGCTAATGCTACTTCTTCTTCGAATGCTGCTCTGCAACGACTACTCCAAGATCCCGGCAGTTGCAGGTCCAAATGATTGGCAGCTCCGTCCCCTCGAACTCGAAGTGTGTCTTCTTCTCCTCCATGTCTGCATTATAGCGAGCCTACATGACAACAGAATTCCATCAGGCTTCTACCATGCTAGAGTTGATAGCTGTCTAGCGCAGGCGATGGCATGACTTGCAGGCAGGTAGTGCCGACACAATGGCATTTGGGCACGTGTTGAAACTGCAGAAAACAGGCATACACGGATCTGTAGCGTAATCTTATACAAATCATTCCACGATCGCCGTACGATCAGGAAGTTTACCGGGATGATAGAGCGCAAGCCAAAGAGAGCAAATCGATGCTGCAACCCACACAACCCCACAAGTACAAATTCCTTGGACGAGGTATCATGTCCTCATCACCATGCAATGCCTACCTACGTTCATACTTGTCTATGCATCTCGATGCCAGCCCCAGACGACTCGCTTGGACTTATTTCGCAATGTGATGCAAGGCATTGCCAGCCACAACAGCACCAGGTAGCAACCTCCTTCGCACCCCAAATGCAGAAGAACACTGTCAATTCTGTAGCTGATCACAGGCAAAGCCCTCTGCCCCAAACTCTGCACACCATGGCTCCCGAATGGCATTCTGAATGCATAGGATCTGCTGCGCAATGACGCTGAGCACCTGCTTGTAGCCAAGGGCTCATGGGGTTTGCAGCTGCGGGGATCGGGTGAAGGCTATGTGCCTGTAGTAAATAGTATTGCTGCTATAATGTTTGGACACCTCTCTGGCCAACATTTGCCACAGTGTTGTGGAGTCTGTGCGTCATCATAACTATGGCAGAGTTTGGGAATATTTCAGATGGTCTCCACTGAGCAGAATTGCCGGGACTGTCAAGGACACTCAAGACCCTAGTGATTACCCCTGACTTGTCGTTGTGACCCATCATAGAACTGTGGGTAATCCGAGTTACAGGTACAAGCTAAATGATATAGTAGTTTCCTTTTTGCTCGACGTTATACAGAATTCTAGACATCCCTCATATGCCCTTCTTAAAGGGCCCTGTATACCCTCAACGTAAATCCATATAGCCCTCATATAGCACTATATACCCTGAACCCGCAGATTGATGCATACCTCATACAGCCCCTCCACGGGGCCCTATATGCCCTAAACCCTCAACCCTGGCCATAACCCCCAACCCCTAAACCCCTAAACCGTGAACCCACCTCCGCATCAATGCGGTTGAACTCATCGAAGCAGGCCCAACCACCAGATGCTGCGAGTCCTGGCACTATGTGCACTACAACATGGAGGTTGAGGAAGGTTTAGGGTTTAATTGGGGTTTATGGTTTAGGGTATGGGGTCTACAGGGTCTAGGGTACAGGGCTTAGGGTGTGAGTCATGAGACCAGTATTTGGAGGTCTTCTTGGGGCTCCTTGGGTTTTAGGGGGATAGAACCCCAATAATGGAGAATCAAATGGAACGGAACATCGAAAATGAAATGGACACTGTGCTTTTTCTGGGGGTTTGTGTATATATATATATGTATACATATGGTGTCTATATGGGACTTGGGCTAAATTGCTGTTCCCAAACTGGGGAACATGTATACAGGGACCGGATTGTGATTGGAAGCCCACTTTTGGGGCCCGCGTTATCTTGATTTTTTGGGAAATCCCCGCCTAAGTGTGAGAGTAGAGTTTAGGGCTGAGGATGTAAGCCGGCTTCCAGGGATCTTACAGGACATATCGTGATAAGAGGGTGTGTAGAAGGACATGCAGTTTTTAGGGTTTAGGGGTTAGGGCTCATTGAGAAACAAGCACATAAGACAATTAGATTAACAACTGAATTTGGATTTCAGGAGTAAGTATGGCAATTGCATGTAGGGGCCCGAAACCTATCATCATGCAGAACCAGATCGAAAATTCCACATAGAGGCATTGTAAGGAGCAGTAAGGTAATCTCTCTTTACTTGCCCTTTCTGGTCGTGGACAGCCATATGAAGCAACAACAAGCTCTTGTTTGCAATTGGCATGATCTACTCGACTCAAAACAGGTCATGTCACAGGAGTTGGAGCCCTGTGGTCCAAAACCAGAGAATGCCCTCGCAGTAGAGCACGGGCCTACATGAACTTCTATATCAATATTTATTTGATATACTTTTTACCATAACTGCTGCAGGAACCTGGGACTATAATGCTGGTAGTTGGTTGTAAGCCCCTATAGTAGGCCCCGCGGACTGCCTTTGAAGAATTTCGCCATGGCCAAGTAATCCAGCTCATCAGAGCAGTTGAAGACCACGCAGAAGCGGGCCAGCGCCTGAGAGTTTGGGTCAAGACTAGTTACTGGTGGTTAGTAGCGAATAAGGGAATATCATATAGTCCTTATTGATTACGATCCCTATATCATGCCTAAGATATTTCCCGTATAACCCCTCTATATAACTCAAATTCCTTCTTCCCTACTAACCCCTAGTAGGATTAGTCACAGTTACTGCCTTCAGCGTTCTCAAGGCTTCATCCAGGTCACAGCGCCAGCAATGTGCGGTACCAAAGCTTGCAGATACCAGACTCTAAGCCCTCCTTTACTCAAGAGTGCAGACTTCCAGGGATTAAGATAACTAACTAATTATGCCTGTGGAAATTCTTATTACTATTATGATTCATATGAGTATTCCTGTTGTTATAATTACTACTATTCTTCTTATTGTTCCCAAGAGGAGGAGTCTGGCCTTCGCCAGGTCCTTCACAGTCTCAGTCTTGCCGGTACCCGCTGGGCCCTGCACAATGGACATCATCAATCTCTCAAAAAGCATCCAGGTAGGCTCATAGTATACTTCAGGCTCAAAGTGGTCCCCCACTTAGTGTAGGGACCTGGGCCTATACTATATAGCTACCTGGAATCTTTGGGCCAAAACCCCACACTTGAAAAGCCCCCCTATGCACGCCGCCCGGCGATTGATTTTAGAACTGGACTTAATAGGAAACTGACTTTAGTAAGTCCCCCTAAACCCCAACCGCAAAGAAGTTGTCAGGGGTCCCCTGCTGTCAAGCGCTCAGCGCAGGAAATTCTGAGTGACCCCTGAATCATAGGGTTGAAAGGGCCCCTCGTAAGGAGACCCCAACCCAAACCTCTCATTAGCAAATAGGGACTCAGGGAGCCTGAAAGGATGATCGGGAGCTATCAGGGCCCTTTAGGGCCCATTAAGGATTTTGGTTTGGGTGGCTCCTTTGAGAGGGGGCCCATATCCAACCCTTCGACTGTACGTGTTTGGGTTCTCCCCAGCGCCTCAGGCGCAGCACCATAAAGCAAGTGGAGCGCCCCGCAACCTTGCAGCATGGATATAGGGGTGACCATAACCCGCCATAAACAGGGGCCACCACAATGTGGTATAATTTGCTCCCCAAAAGCAAAAGAGACCCTCAAGTTCTCGGAACGCGGGTTGTTACAGTTTCAGCCATGGACCAGCGTGGGCGGGGGTTGTGCTTGCTGTTTGGAGGCCTCGGTGACAGTCAAGCGGTGAGTGTGCCTGAAGGTTCGAGTTGCAAGTTCTGTTTCAAAGATTGTTTGGTGCTAACCTTCAAACTGACGGAACAAGGTACCCTTAGCACTAGACAGACACACTTTGTGGCTCGGAAGGTCTTAGGGCCTTGTGCCCCAAAAGGAGTCCTCATGGCCTGTGCCAGCTCCTATTTTGGCGGTGCAGAAACCAAGTTTCCTGCTCTCCCTAGGCCCACTGGTTGAGGCCTTGTGCAAGACCCAGAGGGTTCAAAGTACCTACATTGTAGAACGTATGGTCACCGTATTAGGAATTCCCCGTATGCTTTGGGCATTATAGGTTACCTACTGGGTCCCTAGGACTTTTGGGAAAGTTAAGGTCCTTGTCTTGCTCGCCATTTACATATACGATGCTGAACATGACAAACCCCCACTCAGAGTGAAGTACGAGAATCTGGAGCATCCCTGCTGTCCGGGGATCTCATGAACCTTTTGAGTTTTGTTTTGTACACCACCCAGGCTTTGCTTCGCTCATCGTAAGGAGAAGGGGGCATGTTGGCTGCCCTCTGCTAGAAATCTACTACAAAAGACCAAAAGTTTCGCCTTGCAGAATGAAAAAGGCTTCAGTACATCAGACGTGTGCTCAGTCCTCGAAGCCCTGCAACAAGTCAAGAAGTCGATCGCGACAGCAGCTTGGCAGCGCATCTCCTCCCTTCCAGTCTCGAAGATCTACGAAGTGATCCAGCTGCCATGCATGCTTCATTCGGGCAGATTCACGCTTTGGGAGGGCCCAGGGAGGATACAGCTGAAGCGACACAGGCTTCTGATCCACGAGCGCGTGCCGCTCCAAAACCTTGGTGGGAAACATGAACAGCCCAGCCACCTTCAGCTCATCCAAAACAGTGCTAACAAGCGCGTCGAAGTCGGCACTTCTGTACGCGAGCTTCCCAAGTCTCCCTCCATGCCTTGACAAGTCAACACAGTATATGCCACGCTTGTTCCGATTCCTAGCTTTCTCTTGGACCCGCAACTCCAAGCTTGCGCCTCTGAGCACAGAGTCGATGCTCATGGAGCCTGCCAAGGACTTTGCAGCTGGAAGCCTGCTCCACTGAATGGTGTTGCGAACTGCAAATGCGAGATTTCCTCTACTTGGTTGGTCCTGCTGCTCAGCATGAGCGCATCTTGAACCGACACATGTAGGAATTCGCCGGCACTGTGAAAACATCTCTCCAGAACAGAGCCAAGGTCATGCACACGCCAGAGAACGTCTCTGACAGAACCGATGGCGATTTGAAGGGATTTTGCTGCAGCATCCGTCCAGGTACGGCCGAAAGCAAGTCGGCATCAAGAGCAACAAGTACCAGAAGCATCCCTCCGTATCCGCCAAGTTGGTGGCAAAAAGTAAGAACTCTCTCCCCTCCTGCGTGCGGATTTAGCTTGTATCGGTGTTCCGCCTATAGCTGTGTAGCCACAGTCTGAAAGATCGCGTCACCCGGCGATGCGTTGGAGATGACAAAGATCTGTCTTGCTTGCTTGGACCTAGCAAGACTTTCTGTACCAATTGAAGGGACGTATCAGACTTCTCCATGTTCCTTGCACTCCTGGCCAAGCCAGATTTAAATCTGGCTTCCATCACCGTTTCCCGGAAAGATGACTCAGAAGCGGTTGGAAAGTTCAGGGACTTCTTTACTCGAGCAGGGTTTGAGCAGAGTGCCCGCAGCTTTTTTTTTAAAGCCCTTGCAGCCTCTTCCTACGAACCATACAAGCCGACCTAGCACATTCGTCCAACAGAATTGGCGCTAGCCGCTAGCCATTTATTGCTGTCCGACTGCCAGCAAACACCATTCGTCAATAAAAGGTAAGCTGTTCAGAAGGCAGAGGGCCAGCAGCTTGTTTGCGGTGCAAACTGAGGAAACATAAGCGCTATGGCGGGTGGGCTCTCCAACGCTAAATTGCTGATGATTGCGGTGCCTATAACCAGCCTACATCGAAGAAGACTGAATTGAAAGTAACGCCCAAGAAAGAGCAGCAACAAGCACAAATTGTCACAGTAATGGATACCTCTGGCGAAGAGGCCCTACTTGAACAACTCCCACTGCATCACCGCAAGAAGCTGCTGTCTGTGGAGAACTGAAGAAAGGGGAGGAGTATATCACCTTGTGAGCGACGATCTTACATGCAGGCATGGAACCAGCAGCAACTGCAGAAGCCGGCCCGCAAGGTCTCCCGAGAGTGGGCCACCAGCCAAATCTCTCAAATCAACGAAATGGTCCAGCTGCCATGCGTGCTTCTGTGTTGTAACTTCGCGCTTTGCAGGCATCCAAGGGGGGTACAAGCGCAGCGTCAAGGGCCGCTCATCAACAAGACCACGCTGAGCCAAGGTCTTCGTTGGTATCAGGTAGAGCCCCTCCAACCGATATTCACCATCCAAAAGAGAAATGATAAGCAGGTCAAAATCAGCTGAGGTGTATGGCCGCTTTCCCGCTGTGCCGCCCCACCTGCTGAGATTTACCATGTACTGGCCTTTTGGGCGTGTTCGCCGCGTCGCTTTCTCTTGCACGTCATATGCGCAGCCGTACCCGCATAGCTTTGAATCAACAACACTGACATGCGCGCATGGCTGCAATCGGAAGCCTACCTGACTCAATACAGCCTGCTTCTGCATGCGAGCGTGCTCTTCCACAAGATGTTCTGCACCGCACTGAAGCCTCGCATCTTCTAGCGTTAGGTGAAGATACTCGCTGTTCCGGTAAAAGCATTGTTGTAAGAGCGACGCAAGACTGTTGACTCGAAATGAGTACTCCTTTGAGGTGTTCAGTGTCAACCCGAGGCTGTCCTGATGCACCTGACTTCCAGCCAGGGCCCAAATTATGTCACGGTCCAAGGCAACCAAGAGCAAAAGCATTCCGGAATATCCGCATAGGTTCTTGAATTGGTAATGCTGGCCTTTTTCGCCGCAACCCTTTCTTGATTTCAGCTGAATCGGCAAGCCCTTCGGTGAGCCCTTTTTCAGGAGCATCACATCTACTCTGGAGGAGGAGGATACTGGCACAATCTCAAAGTTTGATGATGTTGAAGATGACTTGAACCGTGCCATGATCTGGCTCAAGGCCTTTGTCTCCTTCGCTGCATTACCACCGAATATTCGCAAATGGCGCGCACGCCTCTCTTTAGGGCTTTCTACGAAAGCAGATTCTTTCGCAGACGGGAAATTGAGTGACTGCTTCAAACGATGTCCATCTTTGCATAGCTCACGCAGCTTGGCGTCATATGCAAGACCAGCCTGCTGCTCACACACAAAGCGTCCACAATAATGTACCACACCAGCAAAGGACAGCTGTGCTTCGTATACCTGCGCAACAATGTTCCAGTGCACACCGTTAAACCTGCTGGTTGCAAAGCCATGGCGTGAATCCTTGCCCGTGCTGCGAAAGAATGGGTTCAGGCGGAGAGCTGCTGCGAGGGCCATCTTGCTTCCTCTTGTGCAACACAGAGTCGAACTGCGGCCCAAGCAAGTCCACAGAGAGGAAAGGAACAACACTCAACAAGAAAATTGTTGCAGTGACTGGTGACACAGCGGCATCTGCTTTCCTTGTTGGAGCCGTGGAACACCGTATCTTACTACTTCGACCCGAAATAGACGACAGCTTGAACGAATGAAGCTTCGTACGTTGCGCAAGTCTGCCCAGGCCTACAGAAGGTGCACACTAACCAGCACCTCCAAAGGTTCCCCGTCCTTTATTCAAAACTGGGCCTGCCTGAATGAGTAGAATTCAGGGGGAGCCTTAGTAGGGGTAGTATTGGGGAGTTGGTTAGGGAATCAATACTGGTAGCTGAGGCGTAGGCAGGTTCGGTAGCATCGATCCTAGCCACGTCAAACTGACTATGGATGTGGATGCTATCCAGCAGCTTATCCAGTACTAGCGGTATATAGCTCAAGGGATAGGCGCAAGGGATAGGCGCTGGGGATGACTTAGATCCCACAGTCGTTATGTGATGGCTCACCCAATCGGTACACAACAGGTTCCAAGAACATGCCCCACAAAATTTGACATCCATGGAGCATTGCCTCGTGCTGTTTTGTGGCAAAGCCAGAACAATCTGAACTGCTGCTACCTGGACCTTAAACCTCGAATCGTGTGCACAGGGGTGTCCCTCCTATCGCCCACACCCCCAAGCAGGCAGTCAGTCCGTCAGCGGCGTGACGATGAGCCGTGATGAGTTGCCCAAATACCTGGGTGCGAACAGGATTCAAGGGCATAAGCTTTTTTTGGACGTTCTCTCCCCGGCTCAAACGTGCTTGGAGATGCCTACGGCGCGACCCATGCGAGCATAGGGTTCGGGGTTTAAGGCTGAGCGTGGCTAAGGCCCTGTTGCAGGTTTATCGGCTCATTTCGGGTATACAAGTAGAATGACTAGCGAACCCTACTCAAAGTAAGGGGTCAATTGTGATACATCTTCTTGAACTGTACGTTGTGAACGAGGGGACTTTGGCTGTCTCAACCGTCAACCTATGACAGTCATGCAAGTCTTGCAGGGTCCTTATTCGGGATCCGCCGAAGACCTATGTAGCAGCAGCCGAAGTACTCGTAGGCGTAGCCCAGATGGCTGTTCGTGATGCGCACGAACCTGCAATTTGAGGACATCACCGTTGACATTTCCTGGGGCTCCAAGTCTATCAAAAATACCTAGGTAGCGCCCGCAAGACACTAAACAGCACCTACTTTGGACTTCTTGGACCATCAGGCAGTCTGCTTCTGCATTTAAGGCACAGGCCTCATGTGTTGAAGGCACTTTTGTCTTTGCTGGGTTTGGAAGTCGTTGTGTCTGACTTTAGGTCCAAGCAGCCTCAGGCTTCTAGCCACAGGGTTGAACATGTGGATTTCTCGCAACCCATGAAATTCGGGTCATGCTAGGTACTCTTAAGATAAAACTTTGGCGAAAATACAGCATGGGGGAGGTTCTGTAGATAAGGGGGCCCCACAAAGAGATGCAGAAAAGGGGGCCCCCAGTTTTTGGGGCTCCACCAAATGTGAGCAGCCTGAATTAGTCCCCCTCAAGTAGAATCCACCAACACCATAACAAGATGCCGAAGAGCCCATATTCTGTCTACTTAAAAACACTATAGTTCAAGGAGTACTGAGCCGGCGGCAAATCCTTCTGCTCTGGCTTCTCTGGGTTGTCCTGGTGCGCTGCAGGACAGCATCTGCGGGCAGGGGCACAGTACTGTTGATACTTCTATTGTCATTATCATTGCTGTTATTCTTATTGGTGCTAGCACTAATATTGCTACTTCAATGAGTATGGGCGCTACTACGTCACACCATTGTTTTTGGGGAAGGTGTCTCAAAAGTCGTGCTCTAGGGTGTCTCTATCATCGGGACCGTGGTCTGTTTGGGCGGAGAAAGGGGGGGGTGGAAGTCGTACAAATACCGAATGTGGGCTCTACTTGCTTTGTGGGATCTACTTGCTGGCAGTCTGGGCATAACGTCTGTGGCACGGTAGATGAAGCGCCTTCCCAATCCCCGCCCAGAACTCAAACCACCTCCCACTTCGAGTCAGTGTCAACACGCTAGTGCCAGCTATGATATAACAAGCATGAGGGGGCAATAGGCTGTAGTAACTTGAGGGTGGCCGTACCTGAATCCTAAAGCCTCAAAACTCCAGAATGGCATGGACGAGACCAGCTCCTCGATGTAGTATCGGAGCTGCACTAGCCAGTCGAAATCATCCACCTGCTCACTTCCCCAGATTCCCCAAATGGCGCTTGCAGGTCTATAGCACGCACTTACGGCTAAAAGTGCTCCCACAAAACTAATTTGGGACCTACGCATCTACAATTTACCTACATGGATCCTGGAGGTTCATCAGCCATGGTGCATGGCGTGTAATGCTTCGGAATGACACAGTCCCATTCGGGGGAGTTCAAAAGCTGGAGCTTTCCCATCTGCAGTCCAAGAGCCCTAGTCGGCACAGACTAAGTACTTCTCCAACCCTGGGACAGTCGCCTCCATGAACCGGAGAGGAAAACTGCAGGCTTAAATAGCTAACAGACTCATGTGAGGCCTATTTGCCCTTTTGAGGTACCCTCTACCCAAGTTGTACAAGGAGGAACCAGACTATTGATATTATGTGGGCCTGTACTGTAAGTAAGAATGATGCTGAGCCTGGTGTTGTCACCCTGATTTCTATCATTGCCTTGTCTAGCCTTGTCTACATGGGGATTATACGTGGGGGAGGGGGGGGGCAATGTGTTTGCCAGGATCCTCAAGCAGGGACCCAAAATTTCTGGCAACCCCCAACATGGGCTTCCAAGATTCGACCACCAGAAAGCAACGTTGAACTCCACACCCCAGTTGCTTTTAAGGAACTTAATTTAAGTTACTATGTTGGGGAAATCCTATTCTTTGCTAAAAATAGATATATGCCCATCATGGTAACTCAAGTTAAGTTCCTTAACGGCAACCCAGATATTGCCATGGAGGCACCATGCTGGTGCCCATTTTGCAGAGCTCCTCAACAGTGTCCTGGCGTGAGGGCTTGCCGAAACATAGGGTTAAGGGTTTAGGGTTTGTAAGGGTTTATGGACGTGAATGTCTCTAAAGGTCCAGGAACACAACCTTCATATACTTCCCCGAAACCTATATAACCATTACCCGACCCAAGCCCAAGGAATCACTTCAAAGATACCTGGACCGTCACTTTGTGGGCTGACCATGATCCAGTTGTATCGGAGTTTGTCTTGAAGCTGCCTCAGACCACCTTGTGATGAGGTTTAGGGTTTAACGTGGGGAACAGGCAGATGCTGACACCAATGTCCCATTTTTCATACCTAGACCCTCCAACTACCCTGATTTCGGCCTCGGTACCCACTGTTAGGGGCCATATAGCCCCAATTAAAGGTAAAAGGAGGCTCCTGGTAAGTTCTCAGCCTCGTCGAGCAATCTTCTTTGACAGGTGAGCATACAGCTGAGCTTTCAAACAAACACGGAAGCAACGAAGCTTGCCGACCACCACCCCGCAAGGGGACTCACTGTTTGGCGGCCCAAATAGATACCATGGCTCCTTTAAGGGGTAAATAGTCAACAGACACAGAACCCTGGGAAAGCCAACACAGGTAAGAGTAAACCCTTAACCCGGTCAACTTATACTTAAATAAGGCAGTGACTGTGAGGTCTCTTTTTCTTGAGCCAAAATGTATCATTGTGAACACATCCTGTCTT
>CAJNIZ010043177.1:210-30841 GCA_905231905.1 Symbiodinium pilosum
TATATTGGGGTCCTATTATTTTCCTACTAGGCCACTATTGCAGGGTGGGGGGTCCTCCTAAGATATAGGGTTTAGGGTTATAGGAATATGTAGGGGACTAGTATAGGGGTTACTACGAAGAGGGTAGGCTAAGCTCATCTGGGTTGCTGTTAAGGGACTTAGTTTAAGTAACTATAAAAAGGGTGACCTGATTTAAGTTTCTTAGCAGCAACCCAGACGTGTGGGGGAGCAGTACACGCATACTAGATGAGGAGCAGTAGGAACAATGCAAAAAGCCGTCATATAACTTCGACAGTTTCAACTTTAGGGCTCAGGGGCAGAAACAGTAGAATAGCGCAGAAGCCTTTTGAAAAGAAAATGCAAGCGAGGTTTATGTAGGGGTTTCTAGGGATGGTGGTGTAATGTAGCAGTCCATTTTAATGGTTCAGAGTTTTTGGGGTATATGAGCTATTGTCTAAACTCCTAGTATCCCCCTTAATAACCCCTATAGTAGTCCCCTATATAATCCCCTATATAACCCCCTTTAAGGAGTTTAGACTATAGCTCATATGCTACTATGAGCCAAAAAGGCGACAACCTCATTAAGTTTGATTAGGGGCCAGGGTTTAGGGTTTAGGGGTTTAGGGTTAAAGGGGGGGTGGGGGGGGGAAGGAAGGGCCCTAAACCCTAAACCTAGTAATTCGGATGTTTCAGGGGACCGGATTCCCAATGTAGACATGATCAATCTGAGCAGGCTGCTGAAGTCGATATGAAGGTGCTCAGTTAATAGCAATATTACTAACAATAATGATAATAATGCTGGCAACGTTAATGCAATAAATGGTAAGTAAGAATAACAGTATTGAGAATAAAAAGTTTGATCAGGGTTGTGGAGCTAGCAGTGCCAAGCAGTTGTACAGCCAGCCGCAAGCAAAAGTCATTTACTCACTGGTTCTTAGTAGGGAATACAGGAAGATATACCATAAAGGTTATATAGGTAGTATATTCCCTTGTTCCCTACTCACCCCCAGTCAGTTTTGGATTTTGCCATGAAGCAAATATCGGACAAAAACTTTGGAGTCTTCCGCGGCCATCCTTGGAATCCTCGGATGCTAAAAGTCTGTCGATCCGTGGCCCGCAAAAGCGAAGCTGCAGAGTGCTCTTATGAGCTAGAGTCTAAACTCCTTCAGGGGGGTTTTATAGGGAGTTATATAGTGGGGAAGTATTCTAGGGCTTACTTAAGGGGCTACAGAGAGTTTAGACTATAGCTCATCTGATGGACTGACAGCCTCTTTGTGTCCCTATCCTTGTCCTAGTTGGGCATTTTTTTTTTGCTGTTTGAGGCGTGTGCCTGCTTTTCAATGGTAGTCTCCCAGAAATAGGGACCCAAAATAGATGCCCAAATGCCATAATCCTTATTATTGGGCCCCTTCATTCTTGAACCATCCAAATCTACAAAACTCACCCATTTCTCTTCCTGTGTTAGGGTCGGAGCTATCCTGACTTCTGGCCATGTCCGGTCAGCTGTGGATCCCATAGGTTGGACTCCAAATCCAAATTTTGCAGCACTAGATCCCAAAGCCCTAATCCCAATCCCCCAAAACCTTAAATTCTCTAGACCCTAATTCAGTAACAGGTGTTTTTCTGCTTTAAGGTATTTGGTACTTTCCTTACATAGGGAGACCCCAAAATACTATAATCCGTATTATAAGGACCACCCAAAAGATACCCTTAATTTTGGGAAACCACCATTTGCTTGCGCTGGCGCAAGGTCAAAGGCTTGAGAGCCAAAGACGCCTGAGCTGATGGAACTTCAGCCACGAAGCATTGAGGGTTTAGGTCTCTAGAGTTTAGGGTTAAGGGGTTTAGGGTCTAACATCACGAGTCCGGGTTCAAAAAAGGGGTTTAGGGTTTAGGGTTTGCAGCTGCTACGTAGCAGCGAACGCGAGGAACATATATTCAGCAGGGATCATGATCCTACTTATTTTGCCATCTTAAATACGAGTGTTTCTCTGTAATAACTCAAGCACATCGTTTAGCCAATGTTGGAGAGACATCTGATATCCTAGGAAATTGGACAAGTAGGGCGTCAACTATACCAGAAAAGAATGCCGGAACCACAGTCAAACAAGTCTCTCCTCCAGGTTGGTCATAAAACAGATACCACCTTCAACTGACGTAGCAGAGCTGTCTGTGTCTCCTACCGCAGCAGCAGTTCGTGCAAGATCAAACAGAGTTTCAGCGATGCTCTGACCCGGGTTGGTTTAGGGTGTAGGTTTTAGGAAGTTAGGGTTTAGGATGTAGGGATCCGGGGTTTAGAGTGTAGAGTTAAGGGTTTGGGGTGTAAGGTATAATTAGAGTGTGTGGCTTGTGTCTGGGGTAGATTGCTTGGGTGGAACAAGGACACTTAGAAGGCACCAGAAGGGAACCGAGGGAACCTAGAGGTTTGCTTAGAGGGTCTGTCCCATCTGGGTGTCCTTTGGGGATCCATAGTCCCCCTTAAGTAGATAGAATATGGGATATATGGGGATCTCGTTATAATATTCCCAAAGCCATATTCTACCTACTTAGGGGGGACAAAACCTGAAGGTCAGTACGGGCCAGCTCAGTTACCAGAAGTTCGCACAACAAGCGCCAGAACTTGTGGGAAATCCGGCTCCCTAAACCCTAAACCCTGCATTATACGTGCTCGCGCAGTTGTCAAGCTCTTTCAGAGACCGAGATTCAGGGAGGGTTTGCGGAGGATTGTATGTGAGCTATAATAGCCTAAACTCCGTAAAGGGGGATTATATAGGGGACTATATAGGGAACTACTATAGGGGTTATTAGTGGGGATACTAGGAGTTTAGACTATAGCTTATGTGGTGCCCCAGATTTTCAGGCGCGCTTGGGCTTAGTCACATCTGTGAGAGTTCCATTTCAGCATTTCCAAAGATTGAAAAGCCAACACGGAAGCGTAGTTTCCCAGGCCACCCGGAACGATGAGATCTGGCTTCCGCAAGAATTTAGGGGATGCCGCATTTCGTACTTCAATTCCAAGGTTCCAAGCTCCCGAGGTGTTGTTGCAAGACTCAACCTGTGCTCTGTCTTATTTGGCTGGTAGTACGTATACGTAGTATTTATAGCCCCCCTTAAGTAGATAGAATATGGCTTTGGGTATTTTATAATAAGATCTCCATATACCCCATAGTCTGTCTACTGAAGGGGGACTACAGTATAGAAGGGGGACCCCCCAAGTTTTGGAGATGCCCAGACCATGCCTCCCAGGCTTTTCCCACATCGAAGTCAGACTTCAGAATTCCAAAGTACTGTACCCAAAGGGTTCACGTATCTGTATAGTATATATTTGGGCCCTAAAGTAGGTATATAGAGCTTAGCGTTTAGGATTTAAGGATAGTGCCGCTGAACGTGTTATTTTTAGATGAGCCGGGTATCACAGAATCCGCACTATAAGTCCCAGCAGAAAGATTGGCTGTATGACTCCTTCTGTCACTAGTATATAATAGGAACAGCTGTTTTAGCAATAGCACAGAACAAGCTACTGCGGATTGAGGAAGTCTCGCGCCACCTGACATATACCTTCTGCCCCAATGATTTCCCCGAAGGGTCCATGTCGGTTTATGGCCCACAGGAGTTACCATATACCTACTTTAAGGGCCAAGTATATACTGTACAGCTACATGGACCCTGAATCTCAAACCCAAAACCCTAATTCCTACACCTTAAGCCCTAAACCCTAAGCTCCATGTACCTACTTTAGGGCACAAGGAATACTATATAGCTACACGAACCTTTTGGGTATTCTACTTTTGGAATCCCCATTGGTGCAAGATGCCCTCCATCCAGCATGGTGCCTGGGTCAGCTGTTGGGATGCTTACATATGTTCCAGGTTTAGGGTTTAGGGTTTAGGGTATTGTTTTCATAAGGACCCTGTATACTACTATTCTTCAAGGGGCTCTAACGGTCAACCCAATTATGTAGTCACATATACCCAGGGTGCCCAGTACCCCTTAATTGAGGAATATAGCTTAAATGCTACTAGGGTCCCTTATTTGATCTAAGGTATATTCCTTCGTTAAGGGGTATTGGGCTCCGTGGGTAGCCACCGAGTTACGGAAGATCAGCGCATGTTTGCAAAGCGAGGCCCGAAGACGAGCCTGTCACACGAAGACCGCCTCGTGCAGCCGTCTAAGCGTTTTCCGCGTGAATCCAAAACTTAGGGCTCTGAATAGACCCATGCAGGTACCATTCGTAGACTTTAGGGCCCAATGTAGGTACTATTAATAGACTTAGAGCCCTAGGGTATGTATCCAACAACTGGAAATGCTGGACTACTTCAGCCCAGTATACGCATAATTGATAGAGTTGGATCCCTGCGGTTCGGCTTGTTTCAACCCTCTTGTTCGGGGCTTTTGCCAAGGGATTCGAGGAAGGATATGAGCCCACTCCAATCCGAGGCCTTGTATGCACTGAAGGCGTCATTTAGCGCTGCGGGCCTAAGGTTCAGGACCTGAATTTCTGGCGCGCGAAACTACACGGCAGTTGTCCACCTAAGCGAGCGGAAGGAGGCGTTGGGGAACTTAATTTGTTTCTTCTTGAGTGCTAAAATGTAACATCCCTTACCGCCTTACAGTTTAGCAGAAGGTCGCGGCCGTGCTGAGTTACGGCGCTATCTGACAACTGAATCTCAGTCAGAATCCTGAACCTATAGAGCTGCTATGTGTGGATTCCCAAGACCTGAATGTCTAGACCTTCTGAAGCCCTCAGCTTTTCCAAAGATGAGGGTTCGTTAGGACGGCATGGCATAAAGAGTCCCCCCTTTCTGAGGTTTGCCCTGAACTCAAAGCCTCCTTTTGCTCGGAATCGGCCTGCTGCAACAACATGCATCAACTGCCTCTCCCCTGAAACTTGCCGGTTCTCAACCCTGCTGCAAGGTACCCATATCCAAGCCATAGCTGGGGTAGTCCTACATCCCACTTGCAACTCCACTGAGCCACCACTTAGGTTAGATTGTAAATTCCTGTTGGCTTCCCATTTAATCCCCGCTCGCAAGTCTTCATCGACCTCCCAGAGAATTGCTGAAACAGATTCCCTACTTCATCAGAGAAGGGGGCCCTACAATGCCCGTGCTACCCCTACATGTTGCTAGGGTCCGAAGACACCCGCAAGTAACAACTGAAGCATGAGGCCCCCGGCCCGCCTGTCCCACCGCCACCCGAGCGCCAAAGGGCACGCCTAGCAGCACCTGAGGTCTACAGGGCTTATATGGTTTAGGGTTTAGGCCATGGGTTATACAGGGGAATCTATAGGGTTTAGGGTTTAGGGTCTAAACTCCTTAAAGGGGGTTACATGGGGGATATTAGGAGTCGAGACTATAGCCCATGTAAGGTCTACAGAGATAATATGGGTTTAGGGCTTAGGCCATTGTTCTGAGGATTCAGGGTTAAGGTTCTCGGTCCTACAGTCGATATACAGATAATTGGGGTATTTGGTAGGCATGATGGCTTCTCAAGGGTATCCCTCTCTTTTTTCTGGGCTGGCTATCTGAAGCATGTAGGTATTTGGGGGGCATAGAAAGGTATCTAGATTTTCTCTAACATGAGATGCCTTGTACTGGACTTAGTTAAGGCTTCGTCTCAACCCCGCCCAAAACTACGTATAATGACAGCATTTCTATGATTTGCAGTGGGGTTCAGGTAGGATTTATGTCCATACAAGCGATTTTGCGGCATTCCGCATTGAGTGTTATGTTCGGTCCACGAAGTCCGCTCGTTTGGAAAAGGCACCAGTAGATGCTGTGTTTTGGGTTTAAGGCTTCAGGGATGAGAGTTTTTGGGTTTAAGGCTTCAGGGATGAGAGTTTAGGGGTATATACCCCAATGATGGAGAGTCAAATGGACAATCAAATGGAAGCTACTGCATATAGGGTTGACCCTAAACCCTTAACCCTTATAAACCCTAAACCCCTAAACCCCTAAACCCTAAACCTTTTGTGTGTTAGGTGCAAGGAGCTTGGCTGCTGGGGCTTGAGGTACAGGCTTCTCTAGTAAGTATGGATGTGGAAAGGGGTTTATGGTTTAGGGTTTAGGGGTTTAGGGGATGTATGGAGCGACGGCTTATGAGGCCTGATGCTGGGATTCTCCAGGTTTTTCTTGTTAAGAGTATGACTGTTCTACCGGTTTTACGCGATACTACGACTGCTTTTTATCGAGAGAGATCCTACATGCACTCAGTTTGAACTATAGTAGTTCAAGGACAGACTGGGAGCACCGTTCAATGACATCATACCTGAAGCCTCGCAACCCAAACTTTGACCTTAGACCTTACAGCCTTAACCTTCTTTCCACCATTAAAAAAAAAAGCCCCAAACCCTATATAGACCCTGAAAGCCACTGAGACCCGATGCAATCCTACACGTTGAGAGGTAAACCAAACAGAAGTCCACCCACCCTCTTTGAAACACTTGTAGTGGAGGTCTCCAGAAGTTAGGGCGGCCTGTCGGTGGGGGAGTCCTCATGATGGGGGGTATTTTATGCTGGGTGTGTATTTCAGCCACCCGCCAGGTTTTGAACACTTCCAACTATTGTTCCCAGGCCTCGGCCGGTCCGGCGAGCACGAAGGCCTGGATCCTGGTAGGATAATGAGGTCGCCTACAACCTGGATTAAGGGAGAATCAAATGTAGAAGAGAATGGAAAGTTTGGAAAGTGAGACAAAAAAGGGCTCTATAGGAGTTCTGAACCTATACAATATGAATTGGAGTACATTGTTACAATGTTGAGGCTAGTAATACCCCAAGACCGTCACGTAGGGTAGACCTGAATGAGCCCTAGAAGTCTTCTGCAAGTAAGGACTTTGCATGTGGCTTGGACTGCTGACTTGCTCGCCTCACGGAGCTTTGTGTGGGGCCGTATAACTTACTTAGTGAGTAGAAGAACTTTAGCCTTGTTGGGCTTCCTTTTTGGGTCTTTATAATAAAGTTTAAACCTCTTTTGCCCTGATCATTGGGGAAGAGAGATGATGTAAAATCCCTGCAGATCCTTGCGAAGACGGTCTGGTGGCAAGGAGCTTGACCGTTCGTTTCCACACAAACAAGGCCGGACACTGAACAGAACCGCACCTTGAGTATGGATGGCGAAAGGACACCGCAGCGCGCCGGACCCATGCTGCTTTGGGAAGCTTCCTGATAAATCTGTCACCAGAGATGCTAGTTGCAACCCCAAGGCCCTAACTACGCTCTGAGATCCTACACTTTGCGATTGTTAATGCTCATTTGTGCAAGAAGGAGTTGCAACATTGTAGAAGAAATCTTTTTGCTGGCAATGTTGGCAGGGCTTGCTGCCCCACCGCAGGGTGCATCGAAGAGCAGGACTTAAGGCTTGAGAGATTGTATGCTTTAGCAAATGGTTCCCATGGGCTTTGATCTCAAGATGGCTTCTTGCGGCTAGTACTCCTTGCTTACCCCCCCGGTAAAATGGATTAAGACCAGCCAAGCCATGACATGCTTTGGACCTAGCCTTGAGCTCAGGTATTATTGGCAAGATATACTATAATGGCTTCCATTTTCTTTTCAATTATCCCCATATAACCCTATATTACCCATTATTGGAATTGAATCCGAAACCTGAAGTGTCCAAAGCCTCGGATTTTTCTTGTGTACCAACCCCCACAACACTTGTTCTTTATTTGAAAGGCCACTCCAAGGGAAAAATGATTGACCCTAAACCCTAAACCCTAAACCTTCACATGAACTCCCAGCCCAAGGTCGAAGAAGAGGTGGCTCCAAGCAAGAAGTCCATGGCTCAGACTTTTGAGCTATTACTGTAGAAACTACTGTGATAGTATTACTGTAGAAACTACTGTAATATAATAGGGTAATCTATAGGGATGGTTTAGGGATTATATAGGGAGAATGGAAAATAAAATGGAAAATACAATGCAATTTACTATATATATATATATCATTTAGGGTTGCCAATGCTATTCCGTTACAACCCTGCTATGACCAAAGCGAAACATACCCCCAAACCGTGCTTAGGCTCTACATTTGGAAGGTTGGGGTGGGTAGAACCCATCTTGTGATGTGGCAGGAGGACCCACATGGATACCCAAAATCATTGAGGTCATTTTATCTAGCGTGTACCTGGCGCTGCAAGATTTAGCCTTCATCCATCTATCATCTAGCTTAAGTCTACCAAGTTCACCGCAATGACCGCAATTCCGCCATTTCGTTGCCAGGGGATCTAGAGTTGGAAAGGCCTGGCCACACCCTCGTGACAACAAAGCATCAAAATATTGGGGTGTCCCTTTCTGGTTCTGTTCAGGCTTTCAGGGACTGCAGTCGGAACGCTTCCATAGGAGTAGGAGCGCATGCAATCACATGGTGAGCCTCCTTATTCTGACTTAACGTAACAACACTCCAAACTGCACATTGATGTGTTACAATCAAGTGTTGTCCACCATTCAAGCGAACAAGTCATCCTTTCACTCGAGCTCCTCCATGTCCAGGCCCCGCATTCCAGTCGAGTGACGCCGACCGTTTACATCTGCATTCGCCAGTCTCATGTTGCTGGAAGAAGTGGTGGCTAGCAGGTATCATTCCATCCAACCGGGCTGTTTTGCAAGAAAATCCCATAGATGTTGCCTCGCTCTGCACTGTCAATGCGTTGGTTGCAAATTGTCCTGCCACTTGTGGGCCCAAGCCTTGTCTGACCGGAATACCCCAATTCTCTGCCAAGGTTCTTGTGGGGTTTCTTTGTCCAAGCATTGGGACCCCTGGGTGGGGGGGTGCCTCTAATAAGGCCTGTAGTATGTGGGGGTCTATGTTGCGTGCCATTTTTGGAAGCCTTCACTGCAGGACAGGACGTGTGGCAGGTCCTTAAGCCAGTCCCCTAAAAGAGTTGCCAAAACTGAGTAGCCACCCAAACCCTAAATCGGGCCTTAAACCCGAAACCCTTGTACCATGAACGCCTATGGTGTATCATGGGAGCCAGAAAGCCTTCCAGGGGTAGAGGCTTTCGAAATGGTATGTGGCCCTTGATACGGGTCACCCTGGTCGCAGCAAAAGCACATGTTTCAAACAAAGCCAGAGTGTGGGGCTGAGTTAATACCCCAACTGCAACGTGCATGCGTGTCTTTTGCTCCCACATTGATGTCTCGAAGTTCATCATTCCCGAAGGCCTTGGAGTAGCACTTGCTAAATTAGGAATCCTGACTATGCTCGCACTAGCTGTCTTTTCAGGTTTCTGGTGTAGGTGTAGACTGGGCCAAACCCAGACCATGATATGCGCCAGCCAGGTACACACCAGCAACTGTGGAGGCCACCAAGGGCATCCTGCCATCCTAATTACCTGCCATACGTGATGTTTTGGCGCTTGTGTCTTTGGTGTTTGGATATAGTAGTAGGGTTCTCCTTTGGAGGAGTAATTTGGTGCCTGTCTGGGGCGTCCTAAATGTGTTTCCTGCTTCAACTCCGTCTAAAGGGATGAGGCTAACAAGACCGCGATGAAAGACAATGTGTGTATGAATCATCTACATCGCAGGGACCGCCAAAGAAGGACTCCGCATTTTTGAAATACTTTCAACTGTATATAACAAGATCTAATCCTACAAGCCCCCTAGTTTAAAATACCCCACATCCAATCCTGAAGACTGCTGGCTTTTTGGGCACGCTGGCTAGCAGTACCTGCCTCAGTATTTGTAAGTCTGAGGGGATGTTACCGGGATGGGTTATTAGATCTGATTCGCTCCTAGGTCTGGGTTATTGCCGCATCCTGGATGATAGCCATAACGAGAAATGGCAGTAAGGGTGGCCATTACTACTTCCATATGATGTTGTGGTAGCCAGCAGTAAGGGCAATAATAGTGCACGTTGACGGAATAAACCTGGGAATATAGTAATTCTGTATGGACTGATTCACCCGGCTTCCCCTGCACGCAAGATTCCTGTATGGGGGGGCGGGGCGAGGGTGTCTATTTGAAAGCAGTGACTAAGTGGATAATTTTCATGAGGCTCTAATCTAGAGGGTTGTGACCATAACGACTTCAATTCCGACTATGACGTCCCCAATACAGGACCCAAGCCCTTGAGAAGCTTTCACATGCATGTAGGGCACGAGCCGTCATTTATGCTATGTAGGGACTCCCCTTCCCATCACTTCCCAAAATAAACCCTAAACCGCAGATCCCTGAAAACCCCAAGACCCATCTCAACGGCATCTAAACGCCCTTTACCCAACCCCTAACCCTTCAACCCCAAAGCCAAAACCTGAAGCCATGCTAACCCCTCAACCTCAAGGGTAGACCCTAAAGTTACAGTCTCCCTTAAGTAGATAGAATATGGGGTATATGGGGTTTTTATTATAATATACCCAAAGCCATGTTCTATCTACTTAAGGGGGACTATAGACCCTAAAGTTATGCCAAAAACCCTCAGCTCTGGGCCAGGACTACAAGCAGCGCTTCGGCAGCAACGCTGCGGAGTTGGGGCCGGAATCCCAGACCTCGTCCTTGACGCGGACGGCGTAGGGTTTGGGATTCAGGGACTGCGGTTTAGGGTTTAGGACCCTTTAGGATGCACTTGACCAGCTGGATTCCGGCAGATCGCGCAGAGCCCGGATGCAAAAAAAAGGACCCTTTAGGATTCAGGGTTTGGGGTTCGAGCTTTAGGGTTTAGGATTAAGATTAAGGGATTGGGGTTTAGGGCGCCTAAAAAATTCTAAGGTTGTAGTTGCAGGCCCCTCGTATGGACCCTTGATCATGGGTTTCTCATATATCTTTTATTTGCCCTTTCAAAGGTATCAAGGGCGACGATTAAGACCCAGGAAACAGGTAGAGATCCCTATAAGGGCCCCATGCTTAGGACCGTAGATCAATGAAAGGAAAAACAAAGGCCGCCATATTGTTTAGTGTCTAGGTGGCAAGCAGGAAATGAAGGACTGGAATATGTCAGTGAGTATTGGGGATGGGATGGGTTTTTGGTTTGGGGCTAGAAATGGACGAGTTCCACAGCAGGATGCTAATCTAATTTAACTTGTTGATTACGATTCCTTCACTGGGTCTTGGTATAATTTACAAGTAGCAACTATATCCCAAATCTTAAGCCCTGAGCCCCCTCAACCATAACGCCCCTCAACCCCCTAACCCCGAAGCCTTAAAGACCAACATGTCCAAGGTTAAAACCATGAGCCCCTAGCATGGGCCCTTAACCCTAAGATCCTCATACAACTTACATATACCTAGCGAATACCCTATATGCACCCGTAAGGGTCCATAGAATCCCCCTAAAAGGCCTGGGGGGCCAATAGCAGGGGCCCATCGTTTCAACCTTAGAACATGAAGCCCTTGGCCTTCAGCTTGCCGACTCCAATCCGCAGGCGTCTCGGGCCAGACCTCGATGACGAAGGGCACCTTGACTCCCTTGTTGGCTGAGGGTAGGCGTGAATTTATGGGGTATGTAGAAGTGATAAAGGGTTTAAGGGGATTTGGAGGTTAGGATTTTCAGTTTTTGTTTTTTCATCTTCTGCGGGGCTTATGTAGTGTTTCGCGTGCTCCCCTACTTGTAGGTTTTGCCTATTTTAGTCCGCTTAAAATTATATTCATAGCCCAATGAGAATATGACCGCTAACCTCCGTAATATGGTGATTATGGGGTTAGACTTACCCGGGACGCAAGAAGTTGCATCACTTGGACTTTCGGATCCTTTGACATCATTACGAGTCACTTATGTTGGTGTATACCATAACCCCTAAACTGTGGGTTTTCGTGTATCCGCCAAACTTTGAGACCCAAATGGTGGAAGTTCTGGGTTCCAAAGGGGATGCCCAGAAGTAGCCCTAAGCCCTTAAACCCCTACCCCTTGAACCCTTAAAGCTCTAAACCCTATACCCTGAAACCTAAACCCCAAATTGTGGGTTTGCATGAACCCTGGGAATGCCTTAGAAGCTGAGTAGGCAGCGTTTTATACAACCTCTGCAGCCAGGGAACAGCATGTAGGCTTGGGTGCCAGCTCTATTGCCGTCCGGGCCCTGACATGTGCGATCCTGATGCGACCAATCTCAGGGATCTAATGTAGTCTTCTACAAAACAATATCCACCTTCTACACTGGATCCTCAGCGGGGAGTTCTTATAAAACTCAAAGCAGGTTCATTTTCTCTTGGTAGGAAAGGTTTTTTGAAGAGACTAGATATGTTCCCTTATGACCACTCGACAGCCTGAAACACTTTCGCAAGGCTCTTGATGAAGCGCGCGATCCAGGAGAAGGCCTCGTTAAAGGGATCCTTTGTGTGTGTTTCGGGCATTAGGGGTGTGGGCTTTGGGTCATACAGGGTGGTGCGGCACTGTGAGGTTACTATTTAGGACTCCAACATTTTTCTAGGACTACTTATAACCATACCTATCCTCATTAGAAGTTACGCATAACCCAAGTCATAACTTGCAGTGCCGCCATCTAGAGTTCTTCAACATATCCCTATAGGCAGCATTCTTGAGGGCGACTACATCTTCAAATACTTCCTATATGACCCTAGGGCTTCCAAGAGTATCCCACAGAACCCTCCCGAAGACAGCTCCTTGAAAGAGTTGGGGGCTGTCTGCGTGAAGCTAACAGACCGTCAAGGTAAAACCGCGAACTGAAAGCCCCAGACCCCCAGCCGAAGATCCCTGAACCATTAACCCTGCATCAAGGCCTCATGTCTAGACCTGAAACGCTAAGCTCTGCCTACACTTACAAACCCAAAACCGTAGCTTCTAACCTAAGACAGGATTTTGTTTCAGAAGTGCGGGCCCCTTTTGGGGGAGGGCCTATAATATGAGAAGGGTGATATTGTATTGGTTTCCATATGTGTGGCCCCATCTTGATGAAAATATATGGAAGCTACCATATGGGTATGGGGCAGTTGTTATAGGTGTGTGGGAGGTGTAGGACTTTAGGACAACGTTCTCAGGTGAAGCAGTTCAGCAAAGAACTCCACCGCGTGAACAAGCAGCGGGCCGAACGAACCGTTCCGCGCGAAGCCCGGGAGTCTGGGAGAAGTATTTTATCCCCTCCAAAGTACCCCAGACTTTGGAATTTTGACCCCTGGGACTGCTATCTGGCGTTATTCAGCCTTGTATAGCGCTTTTTAGCTACATAAATATCCTTAAACACCGGGGTGCGTACTTTTTTTGGGGGAAGATATGGTAATTCTTTCAATGGAGTTTACTTGCGGGCAGATGATCGGATAATCCGTTTGATGTAGTTTACTAGCATGGGGGAGTACCCTTTAGGGGGGGATGAGATGATAATCCGTTTGATGTAGTTTACTTGCATGCAGTGTTGTAGATTTTTTTGCCTCGTAGCTTCAATCCATACAGAGATCTTGCTTGTGCATCCCACAATTTGTTCGGATTTCCTCCCTAAACCCTAACCCTAAACCCTAAACCGGGGGTCCCCACGCAGCGATGGGCCCGTAAGATCTCATGTGGGTTATACATAACTTGCACTGCCAGTACCTATATTAACAAGCACCTTCTCCTAAAACCTATAAGCCATAAGCCCTATTGACCTCAGCATGGCTATGTGAACACGGGGGGGCACCACTCAGGAAGAGGTTCCCCCTCCCTTGAAAACAAATTATGTAAGAGAAGCTTGCGCCAGATGACCTTCAGCCGAACACAGTTTAGGATTTCAAGCCTCAAAAAGCCCTAGCCCTAAACCCCTAAACCCTAAACCCCAAACCTTACATAGCCTAATCCCTAAACCCTATATAGCCCCCTATAACCCCCCATCAAGCACTGGCCAAGGCCCAAGCAGCCACAGCTGAAGCCAGATCCTAAACCAACAGCGCGGGCCAAGGCTGATGAAGTTTGTAGGCAGGCCCAGGCCCCTGAAGAGTAGCAATAGTTGTAGTAGTAGTAGTAGTAGTAGTAGTGGTAGTAGTAGTAGTAGTAGTAGGCGTCGTGGTAGCTATAATAGTAGGCACTGTAGAAATAGTACAGTAGGGTAATTGTACTACAAGCGATATCAGTAACGGCAGGAAGATGTGATAGCAATTGTATTCCAATACTTGGAACCGCACGAATCTTGAAGTATGCGCACCGTCATACCAGTCTTGTTTGTGGGGTTCCAGCTTTAGATCTTTCAGGGGTCTGGGCAGTGGATAGGATTGCTACACAATGCAGGGTTTAGCGCTTAGGATTTGTGTGGCTAGGGTATTATTAATACTATTGTTACGATTATTACAAATGACGGATTTGTTCCCCAGCTTGCGGATGTGTTCCTCGCAGTCAGATTCAATGCTGTAACACTTCCAGGTTTTAGGGCTTTGGGTTTAGGGTTTGGGGCTCAGGGTGGTTCAGCATTCGCATCTAAGGGATTGATTTCTTTGGCTATGGATTTGATACGCTTAACTCAGGTCCTTTGGCCAAAGCTCAGAGTTATAATTGCCCCTTAATAAAGCTTCTTTAAGAACAGTGGCTTGGAGGGGGCATGACCCAGCTGAAGCCCTAAACCCTAAGCCCTAAATCTTAATCCTAATCTCTAAACCCTAAATCCAAACCCTAGGCCCTAGATCCTAAACCCTAAATGGCCCTCCGTGCTTGCTGCTTTGCACCCTGGAGTTTCGGACCTGGGGCTCATGCTGTGGGAGTTTGGTTAGGCCAGTCATGGGTTCCAGAGAAGGGCTTCTAAGGAAAGTAAAGAGATGAACAAGAATAGCAGTTCCCGCAACCCCCAGAATAAGAACCAAGTGATTGAGGATTTTGTTATATGATGGGAAGAAAGGTCCCAAGGTGTCCTAAGTTTAGCGGTTAGGGTTGCCCAAAATCCTCACTTTACCACCTCTTCCTGCAACGTGTCACATTCCCCACCACTTGTGATCCTGGCATCCGTTTTCATATGCTTCTCACACGCAAGATGCCAGCGGCTTTCGAAGTTTTGCAAGAAATCCCGCCGCTTCGGCTTGCAAGCCCAGACGCCGTTCTTACTCTCGCACCGACCCCGACCCTCAGACATCCAAGATCGTTGTTTTTCCCCTCCCAAAGCCAATGTCCAAGGTCAAGGCCCAGGATCTTAACAAACACGCTTTCCCATTCCTGTGGTAGCAAGAGCTTCTGTAAATAGAATTTCCAGAGCATTGATCTGCTTCTAATTGCATGATTTCCTTGTTCCTTGACAGTTGCCCAGTACAAGCAACGGCCGAAAGCTTTTTCGCATGTCGCGCGGAACCTCGAATGCGAGATGGCAGCTGCCCACAGATCCCACCAACAAGGAGGCACCGTAGTGTGTAGACACTGATGACAATGGTCGGGCTTATGGCTACGATATGTATCGAGCCGTCATTCCTTCGGGGTGCTTTGAAGTGTTTTTTTTTGCTTTCGCGTATTATAAATCCAAGAAACAGCATCGTTTTAATTTCTACCAGGGTTGCAAGTTCAGCATAGATTCGGGGCAACCACAAAATCAGGCAAGCTAGAGATTTTGGGATTCGAAAACAGAGACTCCACTGCGGCACGCCTAGAGGTGTGCTTGACTTCGTGCTGGGTTTTACATCGGGCTTTGGGTACTTTGTTGGAGTCCCTAGACCAAGAGTAATTGCTTTGAGGAATCTTTATTGGGGTCCTCTTGTGGATGGAAACTAGCATATTGGTTTTGGCATTTCATCATTAATTACGCACGCCGGAGTCACTGTTGGGAGGGTTGTCATAATGACCACTCCAACACTCCTACCTGTTACCTACATGGGTTTAGGGGTTAGGGTAACCTACATTAGAACTTAAAATGCCCAAGATGTTGCAGAAGATTTAGCGCTTCCTCTTCAAACTCAGCTTTGCATGGCAGGACCTGGCTGTGATATCATATCAGCTATAGTCTAAGACTCTTTACAGAGTGTTATATGAGGATTATATGCATCCATCTAGAAGAGGTTATTAAAGAGGATACTAGGAGTTTAGACTGTAGCTTATCTTGGGTCCTCTTCGGCCTAGGGATTCTGGAGGACATCTGGGGCCCCTGTTGAACCCGCAGAGATCCTCGAGGGGACGTCTCGTGGGCAAAAAACGCGATTTAGGGTTAGGGGAAACCCGCGGCCCCGCTTTGATAACAAGTATTCCCCTGGTATGAAACAACATTCAATTGCGAGCACACCCTTGGAGTATTCGAGGGGGTGGAGGTAGGGGTTTTGTGTTACTACAGGGGGATACAGTGGCATAATATACAATAATCTACTATAGTAGCTTCCATTCTATTTTCAATTATCCCTATATTACTTCAATAGTACCCCATTATAACCTTAATGTATACACTATCATAGTAGTTTCGGTGTACCCAAGAAATGAGCCCTTAACCCTATGCGAGGGTTTAGGGTTTAGGGTTGGGGTTTAGGGTTTAGGGTTGGGGTTTAGGGTGTAGGGTTTTGTGAGAATTCCTGAAGTAGGCGCTTCGGAGATCCCTGCAGCCCTTCGGCGCACGTGTGCGCGCGAACGCCCGCGCGGCTATGCCGCTGCTACGGACGGCAGGGGAGGCCTACAGGTTCGTTGAGTGTTGAGTGTTTAGAGTTTAGGGTTAGGGATAATATTTGCTGAGTTTTATAGGGTTTAGATAAGTTAGGGATAATGGAAGCTGGAAACTACTACAGTATAATAGAGTATACATTGGGCTTATGGTCTAGGGTTCAGGGTTTAGGGTTCGCAGGCATGAGGTTTGCTTATTGGGTCTGAGTAGAGAACGAAGAATGTGATCCCTATAGAATCCGTATATAATACATTGCCTTATTCCTTGCTGCACCCCAGTAGATTGAGGTATAGGGTACAGGTTTGGGGCCAAGGGTGCAGGATTTACTTCAAAGATCCAAAGCACCCATAAAGCAAATGCCTAGGCCCCAAGTTAGCTGTTTAGGAGCGGATGAGCGGATCAAAGTATGTAATTACTACATATATATGCGGACCCTTAGGGGGTCACGGTTGGCGCCAGGGCTTTGGGTTTAGGGTTCAAGTACGGTGTAGTTTTGGGTGGCAAAAGGTTCTCTCAACCTTTTGCAGCAACATAATGTGGCGATGGTACCGGGCCTCAGAGGGATAGGAGGATGTGATACTACAAGCGGCATGTTAGTCTAAAATGCTTCAAGGGTTTACCCGGATAGTATTACAGAAGTTCTACATGGATTGCATCGGGTTTTGCCGCTAATGGTACTCTTTTAATTGAACACGTAGAGGATGCCTAATATCCAGATTTGAGGTTGCATGGGCTTCAATGGCTCCTACATGGGTACTCGGCTTAGACCTTTAAGACCTTAGATCATGATTGATTTTTCGCCTGTCGCAAGAGCAAACCCAGTTTTTCCTTAATGTAGCGGTCCTTACATGTAGCTGGTTGAAGGCAGGTTTTCAAGGAATCGAGAAGAGAGTGGCATATACTATATCATTGGGGATTTTAAAGGAGCTGCTAGAGGGAATAGCTCCTGAATTGCCTGCTAGCAAGCCGACATTTTGCTCCCTTTCTTCAGCCTCTCTGCATTGTGCAGCAGCATCTTATTTACAAGTATAAGCCCCGGTATAACCCAGTTTCCATGTCATGCTCTGTTTTCTTGTCCCTTTCTTTCCGTAAACCCTACAAGCCCTCTGTATCCCCCGTATAGGCAAAAGGTACTATAATTTGTCAGGTCTGCCGCAGAGCTGTTTAAGGTTATGTTCGAATCTATATTGGGTTCCTCTAGTCATGGAAACTACCATGTCCTGGCAGTTTGGGGCTTAGGCTTCTGTCCCATTGTCCTCCGAAGCAGCGATCATGCCACTTTTTGCAAGGGTTGCAGGGTAGGTGGAGGAGTTATTCAAGACCACAATCTAAGGAAGCTACACGTGCTAATTTCTGAATCTCAACAGTGCTTTAAAAAAAAAAACATACTTCATTTCATTCACCCACCACCCTTCCGCAGTTCATGTTTTTTATGAGTCAATTTTGGTAACCCTAGCCCCTAAAATGAGGACCTTGGAATCCGGAGCATTGAGTTTGAAAGGCCCCGGCAGAGGTCGTCAGTCTGGTCCTTGAGGACACAGCCGCAGCAGACCAACATAGGTCCAGGGCCTCTTCGCCGGAAGGGCAGACTGGAGGGGGACAACGCAAGGGCATATCAGGGTATATAAGCCCTAAACCAACCTTCTTGGTGGTGGGGAGGGGATGCAAATTGAGTTTGCGGGATTATCTGATGCATGGGTAGGGCCTGGGTTCTGAGACCTTCGTGTACCCCAATCCCTGTAGAAACGCTTTCGCAATCAACAAGCTTCGCATGTCTTCCGTGTGCTTTCTGGATATGCTTATAGTTTTTTCCGCAGTCTAAGCACCTGAACTTCAGAAAGCGTAAGATTTGGGAATCTAAGCTTTGCAAATGAAGGGCCCCATAAAGTCGACCCATGAGGACTCCGAAAGACTTTTTTCAGGCCTCTCTGAGGCTGCGTGTGGTCCCCTAATGTTTCGCTCAGCTGGGCTTCTTGCAGAAGTCCCAAATTGCGTTTAGAAATAAACACGGAAAATTCAAAGCCCTCAGGCCCTCAGCCTTTCCCTGGGTAGGAAGTTGAACGAAGTCACAAGTGTCGCAAGTATAAGGAAACCATTCGTATATACATCCATTGTACTGCGACTTAGTTAACGTTGCTTGACAACAACCCAGTTCTAAGATTCTGCTCTGCAGGAGCTGCACGAGATGCAGTTGAGGGCTGATGCCTTCCACTACTTCGCAGTCATGAAGGTTTCCCGGTTGCTGTGCAGTGTTTTTTTTGAAAAAAGGCAGGTTGTGGGGTTACAGTGTAGGGATCATAGCACCTCACGTGCGCATGGTTCTCCCCAATCGAAGGAAACTGAAGGCTTCAATTTAATTCCCACTTGGTAAGGAAACCCAATTTTCCCTTCAAGTACCTTAGATCCCTAAACCCCATTCGATGATGTGGGGCCGGGTACATGATCAGGAATCCCCCGGCCCTCAAGGCCTGTACCCCGTCCCTATATAACCCCTCTTTCTGCTTTAAGGGGATCTTACACATCCCATGTATCCCTACATGTTCCAACTAGATGCCTGTAACCTCAAGCCACATCTCTAAGCCTTGCCGCCCGCAGCCTAAAATTCTCAGAGCCTACAGGGAGTAATGGAAGTACCTAACAAAATGGACTACTTAGTAGAATTTTCTTGTGTGGCGTCCCATCAAGGAGGGTTATAGGGTTCATGCCACATGTCTGGTTTGGGAGTTGGCGAGGGGAGTTAAGTGTACTTCTCTCCCCTTTATAAGCCATGTTACAGCCGCTGTTATCTCCATTATAAACCTACTTACTAAGTTTCCCTGACCCTCCAAGCAGCAACCAAAGTACCCAGGAAGTCAGGGCTGTGTATCTAAGATTGTAGTATGCTACTCCTACCTCTGCGCCATACAGGTATACGCTAACTCTTAAGGTGTATCGTAGGGTTGTTTCCCATACACGAAAATTCCCTCAAAAGGGCTTACTGGGGGCTTTAGGCCTATGGCATGGGACCTGGTCCTAACCTAGAAGCCAATCTTGAGTCCCACAAATTTGACATCATCTCACAAAATGGACTGGCAGGCTCGTTTGAAAATGCTCCTAGATAGTTACTATTCGACCTGGGCATACACCACTTTGATGCCTTGTCCCTTGCGGCAGTACTTCATTTTGCATACTTTGTTTGCACATTCCTCCTGGCAAGCAGCCACCCCGAAAGGCGCATAGAAGAGCGGGTAAGTGGCAGCAGCTCAACAGCATTGAGGTGGGTTATTCAAAGGGTTTGTAGCGATTCCCGCCGTGTGTTGTGCAGAAGCGTGAATGACTACTTTCCCAATACTACTCCTAATCCCGCAGATTGCTACCATACTGATTTGAACCCCTTCGTAGTTTTCCATGTCGTTCTCCATCATGTCATTGTGTATTCGAATCCTAAAGCTGCTTGTTTTGGCTTTGTCTCTACCCGTATTTTCCTATCCTATAAACCACCGGTGTCCATTTCATTTTCCATTTTCTTTTCCATTTGATTCTCCATTAATTCAACATTGCCCCCCAGCCTTGCACTTTGCGTAATTTTCCAAGCTGACCGGATGTGGCTTCCGCGCGTTGTGTGCTAGCAGGTCTGTCGAAGTGGGTGTAGGGGCGTGACTAATTACTGATATGTTGTTGTTCTAGGTTCCTTGTCTAATTTTACTGTAGGGCTTCAAAATGAGTGAATGCTTCATTCGGCTTGTACAGTAGATATTTGCACCTTTCGGTGCTGAAAAACGAACATGCAAAAACAAGCACATGAGCTATAGTCCAAACTCCTAAAAGGGGGTTACATGGGGGATCGTATAGGGGACTTTTCTATGGGATATTAAGGGGGATACTAGGAGATTGAACCCTAAACCTTAAATCCTAGATATTATACCAAGGGTTATTAAGGCGGATACTAGTTTTTTAAGACTCTAAACCTCAAACCCTGAATCCTAAACACTATGCTAGGGGTTTTTAAGGGGGATACTAGGAGTTTACATTATAGCTTATTTTTCAAACGCCCATCAACACTCCCGGCACAGAGTACGAGCTGAAGGTATCCTTCCCAATGGGTCCATGTAGCTATAATATGGTATATAGGATTTCGGGTTCAAGGCTTCGGATTCAGGCTTTAGGGTCTACCATGTAGGGTTTAGGGTGCATGTAGCTACATGGTATTCACCTGGACCCTATGTATGTGGGAACCCTTTTCGGCCCTAAGTATATACTATATAGCTACATGGGCTCTTTTAGTTTCTACATCACCAAAGATGTATGTAAATCCATGCATTCTTTCATGAATCTAACAAAGACAGAAGTTTAGCGCACGAGTGTCTCGGATCCTTTAATGCCTCCTTGTTTGGTTTGGCCAAGCGTCAGCTGGTGCTTCTGGAACGCACGCTCTGCTGAGTTTTAGCATGCTCTGTAGCTTCCGATCATCTTCAACATTCCCATAAGCCTCTAACTACACGTACACGTTGCAGATGCTCATGCAACATGTATGGAAGGTATGTGGTGCATGACTTTGGACAGATGCTTTTGCGCCGCACGGTGCCTGATGCCTATTGCCGCCAGACTGGATTTGGGGCTTCAGGGACGGCCTGGATTTCGGGCTCTCGGACGACAGGCTAGATCATTTTGATAAAGAGTTTAAACTCCTTAAAAAAGGGGGTTATCTAGGGTATTCTCCAGGGGACTACTATGGGGGTTATCAGGGGAGCAGTTTAGGCAATAGCTTATTTGATGTTCTCCAATCTGTGCGATATCTGCTGGTTTTGGTGACAGCTCGCTCAGAGGCAAATAAGCTATAGTCTAAACTCCTTGAAGGGGTTATATTGGGGAGTATTAAACGGGTCATTAAGGGGATACCACACCCAGAAAATGTCCTGGCTAAGACCCATGCCCAGCCAAAGAACAGCCGGCAAGATCGCGTGCCATTGGAAAAACAAAGGCGTAAGCCCTAAACCGTACACCCTAAACCCTAAACCCCTAAAGGCATAAGCCAGAGAGGACCAAAGTCAGGGAGCCAAGGTCAGGATCTGAAGCATCAATTGAGTAGTATTTTATTTGGGGATACGATGGTACCCAATAGAGAGTAAGATTATATCCTCCTTTTGGGGTATAGTATTCTATATAAGAATATAATCTTACTAGGTTCAACCACCAAAAAACGCTACTCAATTGCTAGGGCAAGTACCAAGGAGTGCTCAAACACTTGCCCATAGGTTTGAGCTATAGTTCATGTGGTAGTTGCTCAAAATGGCCAATACGTAGGTCCCCTTCTTGGTTGCGGTGAGGATGGTTAGGATCTCACTTGAGAAAGAAGCCTAGCCCCAGTGGTCCTTCCGTTAGACGGCCCTTCAGAACAGCCCTAGAACTGTAGTATTTCAAATTGTTCTTAGAAGCGCCAGTATAAGGCCAGTTTCCATTTCATTTTCCATGTTCCTGTCCATGTGCCTCTCCGTATTCGGGTGGTATTCCTAAACCCTAAACCCGTACTAAACGCTGTATAACCTTTTTTCCCCTGTATAACCCTACAAAACTCCTGTTAACGACCCCTCAACCCCCCATATGATGCTAGCCACTATATCTACCCTATATATGTTTACAGATTACATAACCCCTGTAACACCTTTTAAAGTGCCCCTAGAAGCCATACATATCTCCCTATTTAGCCCGTATGTCCAGTTTCTTTATACATCCCTGTGTGGCCCTACGGCCTAAACCCCTTATCTAACCCTTGTACTCTAAAACGTTCCAATCCGTATCTTCCTATATAACCCCTGTATCTTTCTAAAGGGACCTTGATAATTCCTATCTTCCTATACACCCCCTATTTCCCTCTAAACAGGGACCCGTATTGCGTATACAGCATCCTATCCCTGAATCCTAAACCCTAAATCCTCAACACTAAACCCTAAATCCTAAACCCTCAACCCTGAATCCTGAACCCTAAATCCTAAACCCTAAACCCATAGGCACTGGTCTGGCAATGGATGCATGGGCCGAAGGGGGCCAGTGGCGGCAGAGCTTAGAAGTCTTCGAAACTTGGTACTACAAGGGTTTAGGGTTGGAGGGTTTAGGGTTTAGGACTTTTAGGTTAAGGGTTTAGGGTTTCAGGGTTTTTTAGGGTTCCGGGCTAGGCTTTAGGGTTTTGAGGGCTTCGGGGTTAAGAGCTTTAGGGTTAAGGGTTAGGTAAGGGTTTCGGGGTTGAGGGTTGAGCGTTTAGGTGAGTAAGAGAAGCCCAAGCAAAAGGTTGGAATAAGGGCTCCTGCCCGGGCCATAGGAAGCTCAGGCGACCGAGTTGTGCGGGGAATGACCCCTGATAACGTCTGAAATCCTTAAGGGGGGTTTAGGGTTTAGGGTTTAGGGGTTTAGGGTTGGGGGTTATACAGGGGATGGTACTAGTAATGACCTTTGAGAGTATTTCTTTGTGATTATCAGTGGGCTATTGTTAAGGGAATATATTATGAACTACTATAGTATAATGGTGTTAGATTGGGGTTATATTGGGATAATGGAAAATAGTTGGAAACTACTATAGTATATTGGGGTTATATGGGGTTGTAACTGGACTATATTAAGGGGAAGGATTGAAAGGAGATCCAGAGCGGGCCTCCTGGGTTTTCATTGTTCCTGCTTCGTGTGCCTAAAGCTTACACTCCCCCAAACTAACATGGAAACCCATATAGCCCCCTTTTAGAAGGACTGTAGTCTTCATAGGGCCCCTTATGGGTTTCCATGTTAGTTTCCGGGAGTGTACTGCCCAAGTTTCAGTTCCAGAGTCGCTGAACCCCCAGAACTCCTAGTCTTCCCTAGAGCCTACATCTTGACTTCCAAGCCCAAAACCTTTTTTTACCCCAGGCTCCAAAGCATCCGCAAGCCCGCCGTAAAGAAGCAGCAGCCTACATGTACTATACTCTAAACTCCTTAAAGGGGGTTATATAGGGGGTTATATAGGGGACTACCATGGGGCTTATTAAGGGGGATACTAGGAGTTTAGACTATAGCTCACATGAGATATAAGGCCAATCTGGGGAGGATTTACGCAGAGTCTATCTAAGGCTGAGTTAGGGTTCATATGCAGTTTATGAAAAGTGTTTGTAGTAGTTTTTGGGATTTATGTAGGGCTTACAGGAGCCACCCAACAAATCCTAAAGCCTACCTAAACTTGGACCCAAAAGCCCAGGAGTCCATGCCAGGTCAAGCAGCGCTCTGTCTGAGTTTGGAGACCTTGAGTCTTAAACCTTCCCCCTGAAGGGTTTGGGGTATTTGGGGGTTCAGGATTTAAGGTTTAACCCCAGGTTTAGGGGTAACCCCAGAAAGCCTTAAAGATTACCGTCATTCTAAAAGGTGGCCCCATGAGTTTCCACGCTAGTCTGAGGTAGGGTAAACCCTAAGGCCTAAAGCCAACTCTGGTTTTCCGTCTAGGTTCCCCAGTAGCCCCTTAGTACCAAGGGTACTAGTTTTCCTCATGATGTTTCCTAATGTTCATCTTTGGTAAAGAGAACCCAAACTAAACAGGGGAAACGGGTACTACTGGGGTATCTGGTTATTGTAGGCCTACCAACAAACAGCTAATTTGCTTGGGGAAGACGGTTCCATGGCTTGGGGGTGTTTTTGTGTCAGAGTTTGCTGCATCGGTTTCAGGCATTATGTTTCTTTGCCGGGCTCGCCGGGAGTGGGACAGGGTATGGATTTCCTCAAAAACTGCGGAAAGGCCAAGGAGACCTGCGACCTTATACAGACGGATATATGGTATCTTCGTATCTCCTAAGCATATGTAGCAGTGTTTCTTATGGTGTAGAGGGTCTCTATGAGCATGAAGGGGGAATGACCAGGTCAAGCGACCACCAACCAGATCAACATGCATCTCAAGAAGCGTGTGTCTTTTGTTGCGGCATGGTAATCCCTTTGCTCCATGGGAGTACATAAATGTTTGTCAAATCCATGAGAACCTGGCAATGGTGTTGTTTACATGAGCCTTCTCCTGGTGGACATGGCTTCCGTGTTTTCGGAGTCATAATGTAAGGAATTTCCAAGTGGGTAGTTCCCCTTTACAAGCATGAAATAGCCCTAGGCTTCCCATGTAAGCCTTGTGTAAGCCTTATGTGGGGCTTCCCAAAATTAAGGGCACCTTTTTGGGGATCCCTATAATGAGGATTGTAGTATTTTGGGGTATCTATACGGGTCCTCATATTTAGAGAAACTACCATGTAAGGGCAGCCCTCTTGGAAACTCCGCACCTGGAAATTCCGAAGACATAACCGATTGGGGTCAGCATAAAACGATACCGTCCAGTGGACGTTCCACAAAAAACCTTCCGAGTCGTGCGCTCCTCATGTACGGATTTCATGGGTTTCCACAGGGATCACATGTAGAAGAACTCTTAGTTCCCCACAGAGCATAGCCCATACTTTCTGGTTTCTAGGCTGCGGGCTCGTATGCTGAGGCCAGCGTTCAAATTGGATTTTTAGATGCAAGCCTGGATCTTTCAGTCAGATGCTGGTACCCCGTGGTGGAAATTTGGCATTACCCCCTCAACCCTTGCGCGTGAGGGTATACGGCTTATGCAAGTACACCGGCCCTTTGTCAGGAGGCATGGTCCCTTTGCAGCTTGCAAAAAGTGGAATGTGCACATGTCAGCTCTCCCTGAGGGGTCTAAGAAGCAGGGTGCCCCACACTGAGTGACCTTGAGGGAGCTCACGGAAACCCTGAACCCTTGAGCCTAACCCCTAAAAACCCTTAACCCTAAAATCCTAAAACCCATAACCCTTAGTTTTGCGGGATTTCTTAGGTAGTTCAGAGTTCTGGGTACCCCCCATGTATGGGGAACCATCAAACCCGAAATTCTAGGACCACCGTAGGCTCAGGGGTCTAGGATTTAGGGTGGCAACCCCCCTGTAATACCAGATTCCATTTCACTTTCCATGTTCTTTTACTATTCCATTTGATTAACATTTACGAGGCTTGTATATCACCAAGCTGTAAACCTTAGTTGGAATGGTCGACCTCTAAACCCTAAACCTTACCAATGCTAAGCTCTAGGTGCCTGATGCCGTTTGCCTCGGCACAGCAATTAGAGCTTCTTGCCCAGGTTTAAGGGTCCAAGGACCCAAATAATGGGGTTTAGGGATTAGGCTTTAGAGATTAGGATTTAGGGTTTCGGGTCCCAGGACCATAATAATAGGGTTTTAGCGTTTAGGGATTATAGTGTTTAGGGGGTAGGATTTAGGGTTTAGGGTCCAAAAACCCAAGCAATAGGGTTTTAGGGCCCAAACACTAATATTAATGGTATTTGGACCCTAAAACCCTACTATTTGGGTCCTTGGACCCTTAGGGCAGGTAGTTCAGCTGGGTCAAAGCTGGACGTAGCTTTTCAGCTGTTACCATACTAAGGTCCAATAGAGAATATTAAGCTAGACTTTGGATCGGTTCAGGTTTCCGATGCAGGTTGACTTGGCGCAGATTTATCCCGTGGCATCATTCAGCATTTCTGCATTCTTCTGCGTAACCGCCATTACGAAGAGGGAGCATTGCGTTTGCTTGCATGATGCCACTAAGTATGACTCCGGCAGAGTAGCCATCTGTCGCACCATCCATCACTGACATAGATTGCAACCGCCTGTGGCCTGCCAGCATGCTCACACGTCCACAGGACAATGGCAGTACCAATCAGGCGAATAGTGAGTCCGTCTTTGGGCTTGCCTTCATGTCTTGGGGTAGAGGTAGGTTTTACCTGGGACAGATAGAGGTAGTCTTAATACGCGTAGTTATGGGAATTGTGAATTTGCTGAAGTATTAGTGGGGCGCAACCCTGGAAGGAGCCCTTTGAAGGGAGCTGTAGGAGTGATACAGGGGTATATGAGCTAGAGTCTAAACTCCTTAAAGGCGGGACTATTTCAGGGGTGATTCAGGGGGATCCCAAGTGTGGTTCTTGTTTGGGGCTCGCTATAATCAGAGATTATAGCATACTGGGTGTATACAGGCATCGGGGTGTAAAGGGAAGCCATCTTTTTTGAAACTACGGAAATTCAGCAGGATTGAAGGACCACAACCTGACCAAGAAGGTACATTCCAAGCCTATTCTCGTAGTTTTGCACGTCCGTTGCTGGGCACTGGAGAGCTACATGGAACCTGAGCCCGTGCTTTCGCACACAAACTGCCGAGACCTCCCCTGGGTGTGTAATATGGGGAGGTTGGCAACCCCAACCCTTATAAAAGGAAGCGGGTAAGGTTGTAAGGGTCATGTAAGAGTCATAAGGCCCTAGTTTTGAGATTGGCTTACCAAGCCCTCTATCCCAAACAGTGTATACAAAATCCAGTTTCAACATGATTTTCCATGTGATTATCCATTCCTGTGCATTTTTGGTTACCCAACTCCTCAAATTATCCGTAAGAAGCCAATCCCCTACAATCCTGATATAACCTCCTGTCATAGTACCTTGTTCTTTTCCATGTGACTTTCCATCATTCTGATTGTTATTGAGATGATTATGATGATGCTGAGTATGATTACTACTATGCTTACTACTATTATCGTGATTATTTTCCCTAAGCCCTAGAACAAAGGGCTTGTACAAAAAAAACACCTTAAACCTTTTGGGACGTTAGCCTTAAGGTGGACCCCCCTCCCAGTTATAGTCCAGTGATAGTTCAGTATAAGGGATAATAAGGATTATATTAGGGTCCTCCCATATTCCTACTATACTACTATTACAGGGTGGGCGCTCCTCCTAAGGTTTGCCAAAGGGCTTCAGACTGGCAGCGAGCTTTTGGCTTGCTCCAAGGCTGGGCAGATTCAGGCACACTGGGGATGGGTGTGTGGGGGGGGTGGGGGAGGGGGGGGGGTTAGGGTTTAAGGTTTAGGGTTTATGGCAATTGGAATGCAGGAACTTGGAGGAACTTAGGTTTAGGGGGAGTGGGGGGAGTTCGGGTTGAAGGGTAGGGTGTAGATGGCTTAGGGTTTAGAGCTACAAAGTTTAAGGCTTCAGTAGGACAGAGCCTAGATGTAAGGGTTTCAGCTAGCCTTTTGCAAAATGATTTGCAGGGCGTTACACAAATATAGTTCTCAATCAAATGATTAAAATTGATAGGACTTAAGCCGGGTTTCTGCCTGTTTTACTGTTATATCCAGAAGGGGGAATCGTTGTTTGCAGTGAAGGGTATATGCCGCAAGTGGAAATTCTTCCTTAGCTGAAGGATGAATAAACAAGCTCTCAACAACATTGCCTGGGGCCGAAACAATCAGAAAAGGGTCTGTGGCTACATTCTGTTAGAATTGTAAGAGCACTGCTAGGAAATGATATTGATAGCTTTCAGGCTTACCCCAAACACAACATGGTCCTCAAGCCTTCCTAACACCTGACCCTGCTTAAAGAAGGTCTTCGCCTATAGCCTCACCTTACTTCCTGTATACCTCTCTCTCTCTCTCTCTCCATCTCCCTCTGATTATATGTATATCCTAAAGCCCCCCTTTTAAAGTTTGAAGGGGGCCCGCAATCTTAATTCAGTTGCTGCATCGAGAGGACTGGTTCCGGATGCTGTGTCCTTTGGAAGCGTGCAGCTGGGACGCCTTTTCAGCTTTAGCGTTGAGAGTTAGGGTTAATGTAGTTTTGGCATTCTGGGTCTACACGAAAGGCATAAACTAAGTGCAGATCCAGGTTCCAGCATCGCAAAGGTTTATTGAACGTCCTTGTTACAGCAAGGCCTCGCGAACCCCTGGGCACCTGCAACTTGCGAGGAGAAAAATGAATGGCGGCCACCGACATATCAGAGAGATGTACCACAGTACAGCTGGTAGTAGTAGTAGTAGTAGTAGTAGGAAGAAGAAGAAGCAATGACAGCTTTTGTGCCTTCTTACTTGCACTCCAATCTTCTAATTCAGCCCCTCAAAAACCTACATGGGGTTTGGTGGTTACGGAGCGAATTTCATAAACTGTGACCCCCAAACCATGCGACATGCCCCCACGCCATACCAATTGGATGATATCTACAAGTATAGACTTTCGAGCGTTGATCTACAGGTTTTTGTAGGACAGTATATGGATGGGCCACCAGCATAGCAAGACATGTCCTCGCAAAAGTTTCGCCACGGCACCTTGAAAGGAAACTTATTTCTTGCGGATTTGTTGTAACGTAATTCAACTTTCGTTCATGTCTATGCTACAGTCCTCCTTAAGTAGATAGAATATGGGGTATGTGAGCATCTTATTTACAATATACCCAAAGCCATATTCTATCCATTTAAGGGGTCCCCTAAACCCTGAACCCTGAAAAGTACTTTTCATTTTCTTTTCCATTATCCCTATATAACCCTAATACACCCCTAATATGCTATCTACTTAATGGGGACTATAACTCTAGACCCTAAACCTTAAATAGTAGTTTCCATTTTCTTTTCCATTATCTCTATATAACCCCAACGTAACCCTAATATTCTATCTACTTAAGGGGGACTGTCAGCACACGGGCCCTCAGCTCTTCTAGGCTATGACTGTGAAGGACTCTCAGAGACTTACTTAGCCAAATAGAAGAACTTTAATTTCGGTACTGCCCCCACCCTGTAACAGTCTATATTAGGGGTCGTATTAGGGGCTGTATATACCCATATTATCAGTATTATCCAATTGTTGCAGATTGGGGGCATTATCCAAACTTTAACCTTTTTGGGCTTCCCTTTAGGGTCTCTAGAATAATGTTTAAACTTCTTTAGCCCTGGTTATTGGGGAAGAGAGGAGACAGGTTTCTCATCTCCATTGGGAGAAGGCCACTAGCTCTTGGACCTGTTTTATGTTAATTAGAGTAGCTTCCATGTTATTTTCCATTATCCCTATATAACCCCAATGTAAGCTCTTAGATTCTATGCTGATTCGCTCCAGATTCTCTGGGCTTTGATGTCAGAAAACATGTTGCTCAACATAAGTTTGCGCGAAAGTTTGGCGAGAGTTCCGTGTAAGTAACGCGTAAGACGAGGCTACGATCTGTGGGCAACAGCTCGGAGTAGATTTTTGTGTACTATAGCTCAGATGGAGAGACCAGTAAACTTGCTCTAACCCACCCGCTCTGGGCCTCAGACCCGGAAAGCCTTCCCCACCTCCGAGTTTGCCCTTGGTATGTGCAGGCCTAGGCTTAAAGATTTGGTGTTTGAGGCTTTGGCATCCATTTTGGGTTCAAGTATGCAGGGAAGGCTTGTGCGTAGTCAGCCGCTTTCCGATTCTAGATGTAGAGTTTTGGGGCTGCTGAATGAGTTAGCTATCAGAAACATGTTATGGGATGGGTCCACGAAAGCGTCGTAACAATGAATTTTCCTTGCGAAAATGGACAATTCGGGATGAAGGAATTTAGATCAACGCCAATTTCAACACCAGGTTACTAGCCTTATTATAAACAGTTACCGTGTGGAGGTGGTACCCAACCTAGCTGGTCAATCCCTAAACCCCAGTCCTCAAACCTGCGACTCTCATCCTTAAACCCTCTGCCCTAAACCCTGAAAACAAGCGCTGCTTCGGCCATGCAATTAGCAGAACCCTAAACAATCCTAAGCCCTAAACCCTAAACCCTAAAACCCTAAAACCCTAAACCCCTAAACCCCTAAAACCCTAAACCCAGGATGTCGGCCTGTTCTTCGTGCGGCGCCTGGGAGGCCTCGTTGGGCTTGCTGCAGCAGATGGCGACCTTGGCAACTGGGGCTCTGCTTTGATGTGAGGGTTTAGGATGGATTCGGGTTTAGGGTTTGAGGGTGCGAGGGTTAGGGTTTAGGGTTTCTCAGTTCAAGGGTTAGGGTTTCGGGCCAGTGGTTTGGCGGTTTAGGCGATTTAGGGTTTAAGTTGTAGAGTATTTCGTTCAGGGCGCCCGTAAGTTAGAGCTTGAGTTATAAGACACTCCCCCTGGGATGAGTATAGTGTGTATATATATATATATATGCTACCCCCCCCCCTCCCCTCAGGAACCCACGTTTTGATGGTTTTCTATGGCCTGCGCAGTAAAGAATGACCATTTTAGGTGTATACTTTAGTTGCATGTCTTTTGGACATAGATGTAGGAGAATAGGCTATAGAACACCTTACAGAATACCACCTTTATATATGTATTAAAGAATTTATTGCAGTTTATTTTATAGTACCATAGGTAATGCCTCATAGAATACCCCCGT
>CAJNIZ010043177.1:30941-57662 GCA_905231905.1 Symbiodinium pilosum
GGCGTATTTGATATAAGGGGGGGTGGAGGGATTGAATACTAGGGAGAGGGGATTAAACCTTATGTATCAGGCCCCCTAAACCCTATAAGCCCTAAACCCTAAACCTTAAATAGTAGTTTCCACTGTCTTTTCACATAACTCGCATGGGGGTTTAGGGGCGCGGCAGCTTCCCCAAAAAAAGTTGGCATAGCATCCCAGCCTCCTCCTCTTGATATTAAAAATCCTACGTGACCTTGGTGATGCCATTGGGGTGTAGGAGTTAGGATTTAGGGTTTAGGGTTTTAGGGTTTAGGATTTAAGGCTTATGGTTTAGGATTTTATGCGTAGGGTAGGGTTTGGGGTTTAATACCATGGCTCTTAAGGATTTGAATGCCAGCCTTAAGCCCGTAACCTACGTCTTGAAGCATGACCCTGAGCCAGGGTCCAAGCTCGAAACCCTGTAACTACATGGTGGGATGTCAAAATAGTTTGGTCCCTGCTTGGGTACCCTGAGTATTCGTGGTCTGTGTTATGATAAAACGGGGCCATGTTATTGGACAACCCACCGAAATAGGGGTGGCTTCTTGCCTTTGCATAGCATGTCAATTGTTGAGGGCCCCTTGAAGAAGCACCTCAATTACCAGTGTGGGTAACAGGGAATGACAGGGAACCATCCTGTTGTGTTTTGGCCACCGCCCGAGTTCCCGATTAAGAGCTTATGGTCTAGGGGTTGTCAGGTATAGGTTAGGTGGACCCCCGCCCTATAATGGTGATTAGAAGGGATAGTAATGACTATGCTAGGGTCCTCTTATATTCCTATGATACCACTATTGCAGTGTGAGGTAGCCCTTAATTGCCAGGTATAACCCTATACTATAACATTTCCTTTTTCCATTATCCCCTATATAACCTGGGGTCCTCCCAAGGTAAAAGGGTTGGCAGGGTTCATAGGGGTTCACCGGGTTTACAGGGCCTAGAACTCTCAACGGCCTTTCCTCAGATGCTAGCCCTTGTCAAACAAAACTTCCCAAAGAAAGATTAACAAGTTAACCAAGTATCAACGAACAATGACACCCCCCGTCCCAAACGCCCAAGAAGTAGACTCTTAGATCCCAAGGGCTTCCTAAGAAGCTACTTCGGGCCGCAGGTTTGCTGCAGTAGTTGGGGTTGAGACATGTGTAGGGTCTGCCATCCCAGCGCCAAAGCGCAAGTCAACCTGCTACTCAGCAGTATGCGCATGGCGTTAGAAAAGTTGGGGTACTTGGAGGCTTAGAAGTCAGGGCTGGAGAGCCTGTCTTGGACCAAGTCCAAACATACTCAAACTCTGGAAGCGCCTAGCCATGACCTGACTAAAGGTAAGGAATATGGTATATAGGGGTCTAATGGGTATATGTAGGGTATATAGGGTTTAGGGTTTAGGGTTACCCAGGGAGCCCAATACTCCTTAATTCAGGGAATTTACCTTTTCATCATATGAGGGGCATTGATACCATTTAAGGTATAATCCTAAATCAAGGAGTATTGGTTTCTCTGGGTAAGCTCTAGTCTAGGGAGTGTAGGTGTAAGTCCTGTGGAGCAATACTATGAGGGGCCTTTATCATTACCTTAATTATTTGGATATGCTTCTTCATGTTTGATGTAGAAGCTTGCAGACTGCCCGTGGAGAATGCTATCGTGTCTCTGACTTCTGCATGCACTACAAGAGGGCCCTCAGAAGCAGAGGCTACAGATAGTGTAGTTGGCAGTTGTACGGAACCCGCAACAGAAAAGTAAACTCCTTTAGTCGAGGACATGCGCTAGAACCAATGTGCAACTGCTGCAGCGCATCAAGGGGACTCAGTTTTGTTTCGTTGACGCCAGGCCACTCCCTCCGCTACCAGTCTGGAAAAGCGATTCCTAGAGCCTTCCTAGAGCCGAAGTCCTATGCCTTGAAGCATAGGCTAGACCTAAAATGTGAAGCCCTTTCTCCTAAACCCTGCCTCCATTGAACCCTAAACCATATGCCTTGCCTGTAGAGTGAGCAACTTTCAACCTTCTGGGGTTCCTGTAAAATCGCATCTGCACCAGAATGTTAGCTTTGGAAACGCCCTCTGTGCTAGACACCTACTCCAGGGAGGGGCCCTGAGCTATGGCTTGAGTTACCGCTTACCTGTAACATTGATGAGTATAGCTGCAAGCCCTTGACACTTTAGTGCTGAGATTTTACATTTCTATATCAAGCGACATCATGTAACTAGGGGAACACCACCCATAAGCTTCTAATTCTATGGAGCCCTAGACATTACACCCTAAACCTTTGTATTTTTGGAGTCCCTGGACCCACTTGAACTCTGATGCTCCCTAGACCCGAATCCGTCCCCACAGGCTCCTTTATAGCTATTTTGGCAGTACATTCAATAGCCTTTGCCAAAAAGCAAAACACACCCAAAAGGAGCTGCACAGGAACCCTTCTGTAAAAACCTTAAAACCTAAACCTTTAAGTATACCCAAACCCTGAAACCTAAACGGTAACATGCTTGTTGGGTCAGTGGCTTCCCCGAGGCAGTGGTCCTCAGTGCTCGCGCTCCTCACATGGCTTTCTATGGTGAACTTGGAAATCGACCTGGTGGCTGGGACCCAGAAACACAGCCAGGGCTTGTAGGGCTTGGGGTTTGCGGAATCCCTAAACCCCAACTCTCCAATGAAAGAAGAGAGGTCTGCTTCAACATCGCCATCAGCTCCTGCGAGTCTGGGGGCCGTTGGCGGACGTCCTTGCTTCTTCTGGAGGAGTTTATCGGTTCAGGATTTAGGGTCACAGGGTATCTGTAGACTCTTTGGGGTTTTTTGTGGGGACGTAGGATTTTAGGGGCAAAGCTGGGGGGGCATGGGCTTCCCCCAAATCCCCGGAACGATCCCTTTTCCATCCCCAAGCGGGACGTGCGTCATTACCCTGCATGCGGTGAGCTAGAAAGGGGGGGACAAATTCTGCTTGGATTCACCTTTATCCCCATTATGTCCTTGGCAAATCCTGGGCATCCGATAATACCTGGTTTGAGTTTTAGGGTTTTGAGAGAGCTCCACACAAATTGAGCGTAGGAGCTGCGCCACAATGTCCTGCGGGCCAGTGCTGTCAGCTACAATGCGGCCATCAGCTCCTGCGAGAAGGCTGTTCAATTTTTTGGATATTACCAAGACACATCTAACCTAAATGTTAAGCTTGAAAAGTCTCTTCGGCTACTGCAAGGATAATGCCCTATCTAACCCAAAGGGCTTACCTTGAACAAAAGCCTGCATACTTGAGGTATTGCCCCTACTCCCAGTAACAGTTGCATATTACATACGGTATAGCTGTATATAGCCCTTAATAATACGCTCAAACCTAAACCCTAAATACCCCTACTATACGCACTGTTGCTGAGTGGGGGCAGTGCCCAATCCATACTGGACACCTAGAGCCGGCGAGCTGTGGCGGTCTGAACTCCCGACATGCTAGGATCCAAAGGCACAACATCTTGTGGGGTTTTGGGTTTGGGGGCCTCTAATGGTCAACGCTCCTCTGTGGGGTACTATACAGACTAGGTAGAGCAGGGTACAGGCTTGATGTAGAGGAAGGATGAAGGAGTGCTTGACTGTCAGCCAAGTGGGTTGTTCTTGAAATGATGGGCCCCTTTTGGTCATAGATTATATTAGGGCACCTAGTATTTAGGGGTAGCAAAATGGGACCCTCATTTGGGGAACCCTCCCAAAGTGGGGTTGCCGCAGAAGATGGCGCTGAAAGTTTCCAAGGCGACAAGATGGTCACTTACCATCAAGCATTGGAGAAAAGAGCCCTGCCATTCACACACCTCACTCACAGTGACCCAGGGTTAAGGGTTTAGGGACAGTGACTCCAGCCAAAAATCAATATACCACCAGGTGAGCCAGTGGAATGTTGCGATGCATCTTCTTGCTGCGATGTCCGCGGAGTCCTTGTCCGACAGGACTCGACTTGGCTCATGATTTAGTGAATCTCGTGGGAGGCTTGAACCCCTAGGCTTGTGAAAACTGTCCCAGAAACTAATCCTGGCTATAGGGGCTTGCCTGTCCGGGAGGACAAGGGATCTGATCTTTTTGTTTAGGGGATGTGGTAACTTTTGAGGTCAGCATCGCGACCTTGCCTGAGTAGTATGTTCATCTGGTCTTTTCAACCTAGCACTGGCTTCGACACACAGCAAGGGGCAAATCCTCCGTACAAGAGACATGGAGACCAAGCCCGGATATAAAATGTGACGTGGGCAAACAGCAACGACCTCACCACTCTCACTCCACATGGACATTCGTTTAGAGACTAGCCCCAAGTCTTTTAATTTCAGCTGCTGACAGTGTTAGAAATAGCCAGCCTGAAGATCACTAGCTTCCATTTCTGGAGTTCGCAGTTATCATTATTACGCCCTCCTTAATGTTTAATGTTTCCTGGGGCTTTTAGTCGTGGAGCTGTGGTTATTCCCAGAAGTGTACCGGATTCAATGCCATGCCCCCCTCTTCAATATGCCGGTATGAGCTGTAGCCTAAACTCCTTAAAGGGGGTTATATAGGGGATTGTATAGGGGCTCATTATAGGGGCTATTAAGGGGGATACTAGGAGTCTAGACAGTAGCTCATATTGTCCCCTACCCTGTCTTTTCTCAGAAAGACCTACATCTCCTAATGAACGCTTGCATGGCTCCTATCCGGCCAGCAGTTTTGTTCCCAGAATCAGGCGGGATGCCGCCAACCCATTTGTAATCGCTAAGCCCGAAAAAACGTGGCCTAGAAATCAGATCAATCCAGCTGAAAATCCTTTAGGGTGCCCCCTCAATTATCCCGACAAACCTAAGCACCTGTATGGAATGGACGTGGGCTCAGCATTGGAGCCTCTTAAGCTCGCCAGTAAAAGGAAGGCCGTGAACGTTGCGCTCCGTTTTTTTTTGAGCACCCTACATATTAGGGGCCGTTGTATAATGAGTTTCCAAAAAGGGACCAGGAAATTGCAAACCCTCAAATCCCTTTTGCGGTACCTGGAACTGTTGCAGAAGGATCAGCTACAATGCCACCATCAGCAGCTGCAAAGAGCAGTGGCAGCATGCCCTTGCTCTGCTTGCCACGTTCCCGGAGCAGGAGATACCCGTCTAGGATGGTTTAGGGACTGATTTCAGGTTTTACGTTTTAGGATTTAGAGTTTAGGTCTTGGAGAGTCACCGACCATGAGCGCGAAGCCGAACATTTGAACTTTCATGTGGCCGAAGTATCTTGGGGTTTCCAAAGACTCCGAGTGCCATGTTGTGGGTTCTTATGATAGAGTTTTTGGCGTACATAAGGGGGAACCATATTCGTGAAAACCTCAGCCTGAGTTCATGAAGCTTGGCAATTAATCGGTTTCTGTTGGAGGAAGTTTTTAAGGAGCTTCTCAAAACACCCAACAGAAAAATTAGCAGGAACCCAGAAGCCCATGCTAGTCCCGCAAGGCAACCTGTGCCTGTTGGCCCTTAAAGTGGCCCGTCTTGAGAAAACCCGCAGTCCCTAAACCCTAGACCCTAAACCCAGGACTTGTGGAGAAACGGCCCAATAAACAAACACCAAAACCCTTATTAAGGATGTCGCCAGACGAGATCAGCTTCAACGCCGCCATTAGTGCCTGCGAAAAGTGTGCTGTCTGGGACAAAGCCCTGGCAATCATCGCAGAAATGCCAGGCACAGTAGGTTTTTTGGTTGAGGGGTTTAGGGATTAGTTTTGGGTAGTGGAGAATCAATTTGAAAATCAAACACGACATGTGATCGAAGCTGGATTAGGTGTGCGTTACGTACGTGGTATTCTATCTGGGGATTCCATTGTCCACGATAGATGGATAGAAACATTATATCTCCTCTTTGGGTATAGTGTCTCATACGAATCTTACCAGGTTTCGGCCCCTGAAAATCGATGCTTAGGTGGGCTTAGGGTGTGTGGGGCTTGGGGGTGTAAGGCTCATATTTTTGGAGCAGAAGGGTTGGATCTATGTGGTTTAGATAGTTTAGGTGTTCAGGGTTTAGGGGTTACAGTTTACAGTATGTTTCTCGATGTTGAGGCCGTCAGCTTTCATGACCCGGACATTTTTGCGTCTTGAAGAATGAACCTAGAGGTTCCAGGACTGTGTCCATACTAGTTAGCATGCTAGAGCCTGAAGCTGCGCACATATTCTTTAGGCATTTTGAGGCGTGACTAGGTGGAGGACAAGACTTGACTTCACTTTTGTGATGTAGCTTGTTGTTCGAGATTCTAGATTGACCTAGGTCCCCCAAGGAGTTCGCTTGTAGATTGTAGAGCGTAGCAGTGTTTTTTTGTAAAGAGGCTTACCTATCGCAGCAGTTCCATGGGCTTGATGAAAAGGGCGCTTGTAGGGCTCGAAGGGCACCACTTTATCTTGGTGTGCTCAAAAATCGGCCGGTGACAAAGTCATCCGCAGGAATCAAAAAGAAGCCAAAGCGTGAAACAACGTTGCGGACAATCAAAATAACGATGCCCAAGCTTCTGTAAAACCATACATATAGGACATACATCTTTGTCATGTGCCAACACACGGAAAGACGTTGAAGCAATACAGCCTAAGGAAGCAAAATCCCCCCTAACAAACTCTTCTACCCCCTATTTCCCAAAATATACAATGGTATCATACTGGACGGGGTAGCATTAATTCGGGAGAGGGGATTAGTAGCTTGATCTCTTGATCTCCAGACCCCAACGCTCATCAATGTTACCTAAGTCCCGACTCTCAACACTCGCAACTCACCCTGGAACCTTTGACCATAAATTCTGGGGTTTTAGGGTGTAGGGCTTAGGGTTCTATACATGCGTAACCTTAAGTCTATTATCCACAGAGGTACGAGAGCACGAGTATATGGGACTTTCAATATTGAGTGGCCCTGTTTGAGAGTCTGCAGAAGAAGTATCACAGCTGGTTGTGGGCAGTACATTAAGTTAAGTTTCGCCCCAGGGGCAAATATTCATACACAACATATACGTACCTACATTGATACAAGATATTTGTGTATGTGCTATTAGATACACAAGCTAAAGCCCACACCATGCAAAACTTTGCCAGGCGAGGAGCTGGGACTCGTCACCTTCAACGCTGCCATGAGCGTAGCTGGCCGTAGGTATGCCAGAAAAAATGTGGTGTTAGGGTACAGGGTACAATGACCACGGGGTTATAGAAGGATTATGCAGTTTCACTAGGGATGATTTTGGGTAATACGGGGAAGTTGGAAACCCAACCCAGAGGGAAAGAGAAGCAATGGGAAGAAGCGAAGGCAAACGGGTCTTAAACGGGTTTACAGGGATAGAGAGCTTTGGTAACCTCAACCCCTGCAATAAGGACCCTACAAGATTGATGTGCGAACAGGGACCTTGCTTTGAGCGTTGCTGTGCCCAAATTCTCTTACTAATGTTGCACTATTGGGGTTACTCTCAAGTATATATATATATATATCTATATACAAGGGCCTGAGGAACCTCGTCATCCCTTTATAGTTCCCAAAAATCCCTGGGGTTCCTAAGTGTACATTATTCCGAGAAATTTCAGGGGTAGCCCGAAGGGCTTTGAGGACATGCAGGGGACTAAGGGATTTGAGGCGGTCCTTTCTGACATTAAGCCTCTTTGAGAAACTTCTTATGCTGCATCTGATGCACATCCGGCTTTGGCCCTTTCGGGGGCAGTATGCGCAGTCCGATTGTGTTGCATGGTATTTTGAATGTCAGGTGAAAGAATTTCAACTTGAATGCATCTGTCGAGGTCTATAAGTGGAACATAGACCTGATGCTACATTAGGTTCAACATGCCTCGTATGTAGCCACTGAGCATGCGCGGGTCCTAGGGGAAGACCACTAAGACCTTGGAAACGTATTTGAACTTTCTCAAAATTAGCCGCTTCTGAAGCCCCAAAACAGGACCGCACGGATTCGTCTTTGTAATCTCCCCCACCTTCCCCTTAAGGCCCCCTTATTCTGAGAAACACCCGTTTCTACTGAACCACCAAGCTGAGGCTGGCGAAAAAGGGCAGCGGTGGGCCACGGCGTTGCACCTCTTTAGCGACCTCTGGCAAGATACTGATATATGGGGCTCCTGAAGAGGATTTATACAGGGGCTTTATGGGGTGAAGAGATACTAGCCCTGCGACGGAGCATCACATGAACAAGAATTTGGAAATGACATGGAAAGTGGAGTCTGGTCGGGATTCTGTTGTAGTGTAGAAGCCTGAATAAAAAAACAAGAATGTGCTCCCAGAACCCTTGCATAAAACATGATATTGGGAACCTCGAACTAACTTCCGCATGATATCGGCAAAGACTCAGGCCCCTACTTGTGGTCGTTGTTGAAAGGTGCTTTGCTTCCTCAGGCGACCCATCCTCCTACAGTTTACAACCCCCAAAACAAGCTGAAAAGTTGATTCTTGGGAGGGCTCCCAATTGGATGGAGGAGAGTAGCCAGATGCATTTTGAAATTACGAACTCCCGTCGTACAGCTTGCTATACAGGGCGCTGCCTCTAGTTACACAAGTACACTCTTAATTCTAGTAACTATGCTAGCTGTTCTCATCCCCATTCAAACTTACTTTTATCTCAAAGTATGACTTAGGGGGGGCCTCCATTGCTGTATGCATGCACGCAATGGCCATTTCCTCCTGTCGTTTCATTTGTCATTTTAGAAGTAGCTTCGTTTGTTGGCTCGGCGGCCGCCGCGCCCTCGCGACAAGTGCCCCCTGCTTTGCACGCGCACGCAAATCCGCAATTGAGCTGCTTAAAAAGTGTGGCTCCTAAACCCCGAGCCTTCAGCCATGCTGAGCCTGCTTTGCGATCACATGCTCCTCTTCAATTTCAGCAAATACTCGGAACGTCATGTCTCAAGAGTCCAGATACCTACCTATTAAATACTCGGGGCCCAAGAGGGTTCCTATGCAGGCGCTTTGATGCATAAGTAAATACTATAGAGGCACTGGGACCATTTGGGACTGCCTTGTGAATCATGGCGACTCGCCGAGCCATTGTTTACAGGTGGCTGGTAGGGACTAGAGGAATGGATCTATCTCGTAGTCCTACCAAACCCACTTTGATATCCTGAGCAAGTTTGTCATGCTAGCCGCCATTCGCATCATGGCTTACCCGCGATGAACCGCACTAAGTTTGTGTATCGTTTTGATACACCCTCTGCTAATCTTGGCAATTCAAAACAAACTCGTCCGACAGCACTTCAAGTGGGGCTTAAATGGCAAACGATCACAAACAGGAGTTGAAGAGAAATACACAGCGCGTGAAGATTGACTGGACGATGCTGCAAGCAAAGTTGGTCATGAAGAAGTCTTACGTCAGCTTTTTATTTTAGCTTTTTAAATCATTAAGACTTGATCAGGATACTTCCATTCAAGTCCTGAGAGCTCTTTGCTGTTCATGCAAACCTGAGCACAGGAACTACATGGCCGGCAGCTGTCTCCCAACGAGATCAGTTGGCAGGCAGGAAAGTCCTAAACTTCAGTCCTTGTCTGGAGTGCTTCTACAGGACTTCGTCCGTGTAGCTCGAAGCGGGAACTTCGGTTCCTGCATGGTTACATGGTTGGCTCTCAGCTGCATCCTTATGATGAATAGCAACTTTAACTACCCAAGCTCAATCATTTCTTCCACATCCATAAACATGTTCATGCCAATGTCCCGTCAAAAGAATTTGTCAAAGCATGTATTGGTAGGTGAAAGCCAGCTAGACAACATGTGCACATGTCAATGGTCTTTTCACGGAAATTAAAGACGCAGTCAATGTGAGTTTGTGTCAGTCACTCGATCACCCAGTCCCTCAACCCCAAACTCCAAACCCTAAACACTCAACCCTAAGGCCCTAAACCTAAACCCCTAAACCTAAACCCCTAAACCCCAAACCCTAAACCCTAACCCCTAACCCCCTAAACCCTAAACCCCTAACCCTAAACCCCAAGCCGGCAGGTTGTGCTCAGTGCCTGCGAGAGGCAAGCTCAATGGCCTGCTGCCCTAATGATGTCGCTTTGTGGCACGTGAACCCTAAGCTAGTAGTATTCACTTTCTTTTCCATTATACCCACATATATATAATTATATGTATACATAGATGTATATATATATATATAATAAACCCTACATAGCCCCCTTTAAGGATTATGTATATATATATATGTGTGTGTGTATATGTATGTATATATATATATATGTTTTATACTCCCTTGCTAAAGTTCTGACGTAACTCCTTGGGACTTAGCGTGGAGCTTAGGCCCTTAGCCTTTTGGGCTTCCCTGATACTCCTATTATAGCTACGTAATGGTTAACCCTTAGTAGGGGTCCTAAGTGTCACGTAGTTAAGGAGCATACGGGGCATGAGTTGTTGCAGAGTTGCTTACGGGCATTGCCAAGAGTCATGATAGGAGTTGAGAGTGCCCGCGCAGGAGCTGTAAGTAGCCTTTTTTAAGCTGTGCTCAGACTATGTGCCGCAAGGAAGGATCATCTGCCTACGAGTAATCACGTGTCGGAAAACTGAATCAAGCTATGAGAGCCAAAAGCTGGGTTATGCGTTGCAATGCTCGAGTCTCATACGCCAGTGGGCCCTCCTTGCAAATTGCTTGCACACGCACCTGTACCTAACCCCTACGCGATCCAGGCATACCACAGATTTTATACTTCCCTCTTGAATGCTAGTACAAAGAAGGAACACAGAAGCATGAGTATTACAGTAGGAGGATCCCAATGGGGGACCAGAGCCTGAGAATGCCGCGTTCTGTATTGTGACATATCTGGATATCCTTGGTACAGTCCTCAAAACCTAAAACGTATCCCATAATCAGGGACCGCTAAACCCTCAAGAGTCTTGAATCTGGAAGTCATGTAGAAACCTGAAGAGGTCCCCACCCACTTCGTTCCCTTGAGGACGCATATACTTCTAGTAGACGACAGTGTGCCCCCGAAGCCGATTTCTATGACCCCCCCCTTTCCAGTGCACGAGCAGCTACGGCCAGACAACATGCCCTAAACCTAAACCCTTAACCCCAAATCCAACCCCAAACCCTAAACTCCAAACCCCAAACCCTGAACCCCAAAACCTCTTTGCAAGAGCAGCTGCGGCCAGACAAAAATGCTCTAAGCCCTTAACCCTAAACCCCAAACCCTAAAGCCAAACCCCATTGCAAGAGCAGCTCAGGCTAGACGAAATGCTTTTTAGACAGTCCATTCCAACTGGCACTGCTGCTGGAGCCTTGGCAACTCGAGACAAGCAATACATATATATATATATGTATATGCATACCATATATATATATATACACATGATTAAGGTGGATACTTGCAGTTTAGCTTATGGCTCATTTAAGGATTACATAGGATATAGGCATAATGGAAAAGAAAATGGAGACTATTTCGGGTTCAGGGTTCAGGGACATTACCCCAATCATGTGGATACAAATGGAATAGAAAAACCGTTACCCACAATGATGTTCAATGCTTATTGTTTAGGTGTTACTGTAGATCCTGGCAGGCATTGTAGGTTGGGTAAGCCCACCAGGCAACAATCATACATACCCTGGGAATCGTATATTGATTGTAATCAATAAAGCCATAGGAAAATCTATTGATATTGATTTGTGAAAATATATTGAAATATTCGATGGTTTTATTGATCCTCTTTTTTGTTTTTTGGAATTTATTGATTATTTTTGTGTTTTCTATTGAATTCCTCTATTGATTTCTGTAGTGATTTCTCTTTAGCATGGCTTCAGTCCTAGCAGAAAGCTTTCTTACAGGGTGTATAGGGTTTAGGGTTTAAGGTTATACATGTTAAGATTTTCTATTTTTGAAAGCTTTCTGAAGAATTGAGCCATACCTGCTATGTACAACTAAGCCCTCAACCTTTGTTCAAGGTGAAAACCTTTTGTGAAGATGAAAAAGCCTTTTGTCAAAGTGAGGTAAAACTTTTGTCAAACTGAGAGACCCCTTGGTAAAGGGTCGAGCCTTTTTTTCGCTCCCTCAACCTGAAGTCAAACCAAAAACCCTTTGGTCAAGGGAATTTGCCATTCCCTTTGTCAAGGATTTGCCAAAAAAAGGTTCGACCCTTGACCAAGGGGTCTCCCAGTTTGACAAAAGTTTTATCTCACCTTGACAAAACGCTTTTTCACCTTCACAAAAGGTTTTCACCTTGAACAGAGGCTGAGGGCTTAGTTGTACATAGCAGGTATGGCTCAATTCTTCAGAAAGCACCTTAAACCCTAAACCCTATACAGGCCTAAACCCTATACACCCTGTAAGAAAGCTTTCTGCTAGGACTCAAGCCATGCTAAAACACAGACCTTAGCAGCTTCTCTGCTTTCAAAAAAAGGGGTCCCAGGGGTTGGAATGTATTGTTGTTTGCTATTGATTTTTGATTGAGAAAAGGATGATTTTATATTGATTTTTTCTAATGAAAAATCAATTAGCAACATACCTAAATATATTGAAAACACGACTGAAAAATGGAGCTACACATCTATTGATTACAATCAATATACGATTCCCAGGGTAGGTGCTTGTGAACCGAATGTAGCACTGCAATTACAACGTTGCGGGGTGATGTTGCGTGAAGGGTGAGGGCAGTATCCAAAATAAAGGGATTGTATCGTGAGTGCTCACATGTTCACATCCTCCGCACAGATTCATAGGGAGCATGTTGGGTTGCTTAAGGGTTGGTAGGGGTCTATGTCGGCAATACTGGTATAGACCTGGAGTAGGAGTTATTCGGGGACTGTACCGATAACAAGCCGTGCGGCGCTGGAGATTTCTCAAAATCAAGGGCCACTTAGTCTGGCGTCTCCGTGATCTGGCCCCACAAGTTTTGGAGGAGAATGATGGGCCACCGTTTCTGGGAGACTCCCATATGTCCAAAAGAGCAAAGTACTCATAGCAAGAGCTCTCCGATTCAGCCAACTGCTGCTTGAAACTCGCGCGGCCACTTTGGGAACAACAATTCCAATCTCAGAAGGCACTGGTTAGGTGCTTTGCAAGCAGCCCTTCATGCTCATAATTATTGTTTCGTACCGAGGCGCCAGAACATGTAGCCAGACCTAGAGTTGTTCCGTACCGTTCTGTAAGTTAGAACTCTACGTGCCTTTGTGTTCTCCTTCTCCATGCGTTTGTAATCACCTGAGCATCTAGAATAATCTGAAGTTGAACCTTTTGCTTCTGATTTGGAGAAGCAAGGATCGGTTCTGCACTCACTGCAGCAGCACAAGTCCATCTTGGAGGCCTTTGACTTCACAACTTGATTGCCCCAACATGCGGTGAGAATCCCTACCAATTTTTGAATGCCAGTACATACGTAAGGGAACCCCTGTTTTCAGAACCCGGCCTCGCAGTCCCTGGCTCCTGGCCCACAGATTCTGAAAACTGAGCCCCGCCTACATACCCTTCAGTATAGGACCTCTGCAGTGTCCTAAAAAGAATCCAAACCCTAACACACCAACCCCAAGAAAATATTTTGGTGGGTCCAGGCAGACCATCCAGGACCCTGAACCTTAATCCTCAGATGCTGGACCTTAATCCGATCACCACAAGCACACTCCGCCTGTAGCCCCCTTGCACAGCAGTACTACAATTGCCAAACAGGGCCTTCAGGCGCATCAACAGCCGTATCACTTTAAAAACCCAATGGGAAGCAAGTGAGCAACTGGGGGTATATGGGGGATTAGAGAGGGATTTAGATTGGATTTGGAGCGCCAATTTAGAAGTCCCAACCTCACTGCAACCTTTGCAGTGGCTTGTCAGCCCCAGCCAACTTTACTAAACCCCAAGCTGAACAACCCCTATCGCAAGCCTGAACCTCCGCTGGATCCATACTTTAGGGTTTAGGATTTAGGGTTGCAGGGTAGTGAGCCCCTCTCAAGCGCTAAATACTAAAGGTGCATGAGCCCTCTTTCAGACTAGCGGACCTTAGATTTGATGATTTTATTGCTAAGGGGTATTGGGCTTCTTGGGCCAGAGAGTCCTAAACCTTGAACCCTGAATCCCAAGCCCTAAAATCCTCCGGTGAGTTGCTTTCCTTTATGCGTTTTTAAGGAGGCCTTGAATCAATGCACCTTGAAACCCTAAGCCCTGGAGCCTACACCCTATCTAACGCAGAACCCCCTATACATCCCTATAACATATAATGCAGACCCGTGAGTAATAAACCCCCTCCCATGAATAGGGATCAAAATAGAGATCCTAATATCAAGGCCCTTAAAGGAGGGGGTTAATTAATCAGGGGTCTACATTATCCATATTAGGCGCCTAAACCATCGCTTGCAGGCCGTACTGGCAAATCTGAGGAAGGCCTGGCTGTCACAGGGGGAGGTACCAGAGTTGCCAGCCTCACTTTGCCAGGAGCGGCGCATCAGTGCGGAGGGGCCTGTAAAGGGTGTGTATAGGGATCTCTTTGAGGTTGGAGATTTGGGGGTTAGGTGAAGAATCAAGAGTCAGATGTGGAGCCTGTTTTAGCTTACAGGCTGTTTCATGTAGACTCCTGAATAATTTGTACTCATGTCCCCTCTCATTCCTTGTGCAAACAGTATCTCAGACCCCCTCCTCATCCCTACACGCTAAACCTAAGCCCAGCCCTAAGCCCCATAATTTTGATTTAGGTGACTCCATCAGGTTCAGGGTTTCACGTTCCAGTTCTGTGCCAGGGGTCCTTCCACTGCCCTTCGGAAGGAACCTGCGACAAAGTGACGACTAGGGACGATTAGGTCTTGTTGTGCTATGATTCAGGTCCTTCTGTTCCGCACTTTGACAGTATGCTCCTAGACCCTCCATCTACCTTCTATACACTATACCCCTTTTCTAGGGTCCAAGGAGGGTCCCGGTTTATGGGCCTATGGAAATTGCGATTCAGCGTTTGAGGGGGATACAGGCATCCCGGGGCTAAGGGTGGTATAGGGTTTAGAGTCTAGAGTTTATGGAAAGTTTCTACGCTCAAGGATATGCGGGTTTGATCTAAGCCCCTGGCTTTAGACTTTTAAGCACTGGGCTGCCGGGGTTTGTTGGCCATGGCGAAGCAGGAGCTGCAAGTACCCCAATGGATTCCAGTGTAACGCATGCATAGCCTCCATCTAGAACCCCGCATGACAGGAGCTAGAAGTACTGGCTTCCGCACCGGGAATCATTGCCCTGCAGAAGCCGGATGGAGTGACGACAGAGCAGTTTCCTGGCTGCTGAGTGGTACTGGCACGCAGCCCCCTGCGCGCGTAGCAAGCAAGCTAACTACAGCCAACGGGCAGTCTACTAATATAAGCGTCTTGCTTGATGTTTCCTTTTGTGCGCATGTCGTGCCTCAGGTTCGTGCACCATCTGACGCTTGCTTGAAGTAGCCTTTTAGACGTTGAGTGCTCTGGGTTTTCATGTAGTCTTTTTTCAACGCAGGTTGTGGCTGGTCTGGATGCTGTGAGCTGCATTTGTGTTCATGGGGATTCCTGCGGTGAATTTGCGCCCCGTCATTTTGGCAGCACGTGCTTTTCCGCAAGACAAGGTATCCCAAACGCCTCGGTCAAGGAACGTGCTTGAAGTCACTTCCAGGGTACAGGGAACCCGCTCAGGATACTTCAGAACGCCGAGAAAGGGATGAAACATGGCAACACATCAGCCGTGTTCTTTGCAATCCCTCAACTCTAAATGAAAAGTCACATTGGTCAGTCCTGGCGTTCACAAGTGCTGGACATATGGCAGCTTGTGAACAAGAAGCTTCCTCTTTTCATTTCCTAAGGCTCCTAAAAGATATCATTAGGGTGTGGGATTTAGGGTTAGTTGCAACTGGTTACCATAAGGGCACGGAAGACGTTGCCCATAGAATCCTTCATGGGTCCTCACATGTACCCCGATTTCTGAAAAAGCCCTCGACATCCTTCCTCATCCCTGCACACCATGAAGCAATATGACGAAATATGAATAATCCCACCTTCTAAACCAACTTCCTCACCACCCGGCCTAATGCTAGATACCCGCCATTACATGATGCCATTGGGAAATCCTAAGCCCTAATTAGCCAAACCGCGTTGTTTTTAGGTATGTTTATACTAATTGGGGGGATTGTCAGTCATTGCGAAGCGCGGGGTCGCCAGGCCTCACATGTCAACAGAGAAAACCCTGCAAAACTTTAAAAGCCCAAAACCCACCCCAACCCCCAAGCTCTAAACCCTAAGAACTCCCTTAACCCTGAAAGCCCGAAGCCCAGAACTGAAACTTTCTGCTGCTCCCTTCAGCAAGGACGAAGGCTCTTGAACTTCGTGGCTTTGGGTTGGGCCTCTCCGTGGTGTCCCGACTCTTCTTGCAGAATTCAGCTTCACGTTTTCTTGTGGTTACAAGGCAGTGCAACCGTAGCTTAGTAATTACCATACTGGTAAAATTGTACTTATAAGTCCCATTGCTGTGAAGTTTTAGGGCGCATGGTTCTACCTTAGCCGGGATGGCATGGGTCTCAGGATCGCACGGGAGACTGATGTAGCTGGTATGTTTACCTTGATCATCCAAACAGGCCGAAGTAGGCATTATTTACCGATTTGGGGTTTAGGGGGCTTACCATAGACTGCAAAAGGGTTCATGAAACCAAGATCTGAGCCCATAAGCGGCAAACTTGTGGTAAGCGGGGAATGAAGGAAGGAGCTGTAGGATCTCTAGTAGGATGTTATAATTGTCTACTATCGGGACCTCTTCCTCGATTTCCTGATACAGGGAGACATCCCACTGAGCAACGGCTGGACAACTCGAAGCCTGGTCCTGTGCAGCATACTATTTGCCCCACATTCACTCTCCATGACTTGCAGATGTCACCCCTGAATCCTGCACCCTAGGTGGGCAAAAGACTGCTCCTACGTTCGTCAAGGTCTCACTGCCTACGAGTGAAAAGTGACCTTGCCAAAGAAATCCCCAGCTCTTCCAGAAGGGAGAAAACCCTAGCGCCTCTGCAGTCCCCTAGTTTGCCTGAGGTCTTTCCCAAAGGGTCCATGTACTCAATAATTAGGTACTTGGGTTCTGTGTAATAGTAACTATAGTATTGGTTTTAGGTAAATATATGATTAGTAGGTACTTGGACCCCTAGGTTTTCGGGTAGATCCATTTCGAGAAGCCCCTCCAGCCGCAAACCTCCCTTGCAATTAAGATTGTTCAGTCGGGCTATGAACTGTTGTAAGCTGAGGACTGGACCAGCCTACTTCTGGAGTGCTGCCTTTAACTCTAGGGCAGGAGACGATGAGAGGGGAGGTGGACTCTGTCATGACCCCCCTGATATAGGAATTGTAGGCATACTAAGTCCCCCCCCAACATACTATAACATACTATAAGACTATAAGATTTTCCCAAATATTATATACTATACTATAATATTACCCATGGATTTTAGGGGTTCGGCTTGAGGGTTTGGGGTCCGGGCTTGGCCTTCAGTACCCCCGAAACCCTACAGCCTACAGCTTAATCCACCAGCCCCTTAAACGCTTCAAGCCTCTAAACTCTAACCTCTAAACCCTAACCCCCAAATTCTAATGTGTTCCCTGAGTAACCAACCTACCCAAGAAAAACGGCGATGTACTCACATACCATTTCATAGAGTTTAGTGTCTAGGCATAGGGTTAGGTCTTGTCATTTTTGATATTATTGGGCTGCTGTTAAGGAACTGTTGCCAGATTATGCGTCTTTAGTAGATAATAGGGCTTCCTTGTTATAGTAACTTAGCTTAAGTTCCTGGACAGCAACCCAGATTAGGGTACTCTACCTATAAGTAGGCCACTCTGAACGCACCCCTTGTTGCGGGGTAGGAGACCTCCCCGGCTGCGCGATGGGTGAAAGCGCAGTTTGCGGGGCGGCTGGTGACCTGACGGCATGCTACGGGCTTATATAGGGTGGTATATAGGGTTTAAGGTTTAGGGATATTACTCCCACAAATGGAGAGTCAAATAGGAAAAGAACATGGGAAACATTGGACTATTCAGGATTTTATAGGGTTGATACTTGTTGATACCCTAATTATTCGAGCTGGGCTGGCGGATTGGGGCTAGGGATCAGGGAGCCCTATGCAGTGATAGTCTTCCTGCAGAATTCTTGTTTGGCGTCTTGCGCTGGAATGTCAATTTCGAGGTTCCCTTCCTAGGCTTACTGGCTCTTAGCAGGAAATAAGAGAATATGATATAATCCCGATAACACACCTACATGATATATTTTCTTATCTGCTACTGACCACCAGTAAGATAAGTAGAAAATCCTATGGCCTAATTTCTCCATGGCCCAGCTCATCATCTTACCTAAGGGTCCAAGTATCTAATAATCATATACTTACCTAAAACCAATACTATAGTTACTATTACCCAGAACCCAAGTACCTAATTGTTGGGTACATGGACCCTTTTGGGTTAGAGGTCCCCAAAGAACAGCCAAGGTCAGCAAGCGGTACGTCTGCTTATGCAACCCGGGACAGCATTGGTACGTGGTTTAGGGTTTAGGGATTTAGGGTTGAGGGTTTTCTCTTTTCTGGATTTGATTAGCCCAACAAATCGGGCGTCCCTAATGCTCAGAGGAGACGAACGAAGCATCCTTCCTTGCTCATCGAAGTAAGGGCAGGTGCCAACTCCCTCGACTCCGCGCGGACCGTGGTTCAGTCTGAGAGACGGTGAGGTAGAATTTATCCTACACCACAAACCGACCGTGAATTGTGCTCGAAGAAGCCTAAGCCCTAAGTGACCAGCTCTAGCTCCAAGGATCCAAAGAAAGTCCCAAAATGGGTTACAGTCTAAAGTCCTGAAAGGGGGTTGTATAGGGGATTATATAGGGACTAGCATAGGGGTTATTGAGGGGGATACTAGGAGTTTAGACTATGGCTCAAATGGGTTACTAAGATGCTTTGGGACCTTTAGAGAAAAGCCCAACCCCCTGTCCGTGAGCTATTGTCAACATTAGGGTTGTGAAGGGGCCATTACGGGTGGATGTGGGGGGTTCCTTTGGTAGTTTAGTATAGTCCCTACGAAACCCTAAACCCTAAGCCCCAAACGAACCCCATGTCCAGCAGACTGTAGTTCAGGTGAAGGGACACGCCTGGGAGAGGTCGGCACAAAAGGCAATATCACTGCGCCTTTGCAATCGGTCCAGGTGGATGCTCCGTCAGACATAATTTTAGGAATTAGGGTTTCAAATTTAGCGTGTATAGGGTTTAGGGCCGAGGGCCTGCACTTTAAAAACAAAGCCCCCAAACACATGGTTCTTACTAGCTGTTGTGAAGGGACCCTTTGTCAGCTTTAGGCTCCTTTTTGCAAACCCATGTCGCGGCGCAAAAGTTCTGAGTCCGAAATGTACATGCTTTGAGTACTCAGACCCTTCGGGTCACATGCCTCAATTGGATGGAGAGCCCCGATATCTTTGCTGTCAGCCTACAACCCTCAAGACCTTCAGAACCGATCGACGTTCATGCCCTGAGCATGCTACCGTCAAGCTAGACGGCTTCGGGGTTAGGGTTGGCCCAAACTGCCGGACAAGTAAGGACGAGGACACCTGGATCAGTGAGGTCTGTGGTGAAGGAGCATCCGGACGAGAATCTCTGACCTCCTACCAGGCAGGAAGTTCTGTCACAGGCTTACAGACACGTGGTTGAGGTTTACGGGTCTGCCTCATCGCAACGCAGGTGAATCCAGTCATGCTTGCATTGGACCCCTATCCCGAACATTTCACATGTTCACCAACATGTTATAAGATCTCGTACAGGAAATGCCTAATATGAGCAGTACTTGATGAGTTTGAACAAGGGAGAGGGACCCCGAAACCTCCGAAACCCTAAGCCTTAGACCCTAAGCTCTTGTTTTTGGTACCCCTAAATGAGGCCCAGAAAGAGTCCTCCGAAGCCACGCGTAGACTGACTGACCAGTTTAGGGTTCAGGTCTTCGAGTGGAGGTTTAGGGTTTCGCGTTTACGTTATTGGCTTAGGGTCTAGGGGGCAGGCTTTAGTGCTAGAGCTTTTGGGGTTCGGTTTAGAGTGTAGGGTTTGGAACTAGACGTAGACTTAGACCTTCCAATGTACTTGTGGGCACAAGTAGTACATTTTTGGATGGCCTAAAAGGCAGACTCGCCTTCTAGCAATAACAACCCTCATACAGAATTGATTCCCCAGATCATGCACTGTTCTAGGGGTCTAGGTGCACAATGATTAGGTACGTAGCATGTTGAAAATCTTAGTTTTAGTGCAAGTTGCTGGCAAAATATAATGATTGTTGAGTATGAGAAACCTTAGGGTGGTACGAGACAGAGAGCGACCCCTGAGTTCGAAATTGGAATACGAGTAACTCATCTGGAGAGATCTAGTTAAGTTATAAGACCTATCCCTTACAGTTATGAGGTTTAAAAGTGTAGTTATGTAGTTTGCGACGCTATGAGATTGAAAAATGTAGTTATGTAGTTTGCGACTGGGAGCACCATCCTGTATCAGGATTCAAGGATTAGCCGCATGAACCTGAACCAGCCTAGAGAGGAATTGCTAAACTCAAACCGCCTTGCATTGTTCAAAGGTTGGAACTGCCGGCCCTTAGCATGAGCCCTTCATCTATGAGGCCCTTACCTACATACTATATACCCTGTACAACCTTACCAACCCATATTTAGAACATGTTAGGAACCAGGGTTCTATATTCCTTTAAAGTGACCCGGATTGGAGAGGTAACGGCCAGATACCCCGCGCCTTCAGATGCGGGCCAACACGACCCATGCTCTGCATATGCTGCATAGGGCTTGTGTTGTTGTGACTTTAAGGCTTTAGGGTTTACCTGAACCCCAAACTATCACCTTCGTTTTGGGTTTCGGCTTCGTTTGCTTTGGGCTGTTGTTTTTTTTCTCATTTTCTAGGCCTCCGGTTTTGGGTGAATGGTTTGCGGAGTTGAGCAACTTGTAGCAAGCTCACACGATTCTGCCCTTAGTCTGCCGTTGTTCATAATTTGGGTATATATATATATACATATGTGGATCTCTCTCTCCCTCCCTCTCTCCCTCCCTCTCTCTCCAAATGGCTTTATTTCCGGGTTTAGAGATCACTTGTGCAGACAAGAACTGTCAAATATTTAATTGCCATTACCTAACTTGCCGAACATTCTGTCAGGAGTATGAAAGGTGGATTTGGTAGTCAGGCTTAGAGAGCTTGGGCCTGGGAGTTTAGCAGTCGTATTGTAAGAGTTTCAGAAAACATGTTCCCCCTGTCTAGCACATCCCTCTGGCTTTAGTTGGATCGTTCCAGGTGACGTGCAGCTGAAATGGAGTTGCCCGTCCATGAGCTCTAACGTTTTTCATTCCCCATTAAAGCTGCCCTTGATTCTGGGGTCCGCATCCTGTATGTAGATGTAATGGGCCCCTAGAGACCTCCTAAAATGGCTAAGTGCCCACGTTACAGGCCCATACTTCCAACCTTACAGACAAGCGGACCAAGGACCAAGAATTAATGCTTCTCAGCGTCGGGCCGAAAACTGGGCGCCGGCATCAAATTCGGGTGCACTTCGCAAGCATCGGGCGGCCTTTGGTTGCTAGGATGCCAAAGAGGGCATGTAGGGTTTTGTGATTTGGGGGCTTGGGTTCGGTTCGGACACTGTCCCCTGGCGTAACCTTTTTGGAATCAATGCTTGAACATGTTCTATCCCTTGCAGCAACCAAGGGTCGTTTTTCTGCAGGCAACCCCAAGAGTGTGGGATTCGGTTCTGCGTGGTTCCGCCCACCCGAAAACCTAAAATGGCTAGGAGAAGCTCTGACATGGTCACAGAGAGCCCAGAAACCCTTCATGCAGGACCTTAATGGTACTAGGGTCCCTTATATGATTTAAGGTATATTCCTTGATTGAGGGGAGTTGGGCCTGAGCCTGTTTAAGTTCACAGCTCGTGCAGCCGAATCAGAGGCATTTGCAATAAAGCCAAGAGCTTGTCAAAGAAGAAGAAATTGAATGGCACTGCGTGGACCTGCTTGGTACTCTGCACAACCCCAAAGAACATACTCCGACCCCTGGTGCTCTGAAACTTCCTAAATCACTTGGCAGGTTAACACCGAAGCAGTTATGGAATCTAACGGGACAATATTCATTTCAGAGCTGTACCCTAAACCCTACCTAGACCTCACTATACCCTACCCCTCTTTTGTGTGCCTAATTTAAAGACTTGTATCTTCTATATGCAAATTTACGCACCAAAAACAAGCACGGGCGCAAGAGTCAAGGTGAATCTTACGCAGCCCCATAGAGCCCCAAGCGTTGTTGAGCACAGGTTGGGGACTTGACCTACGGTCGCCGTGCGGAGAGCCTGGTGCCACTATGCTCACGCCAACTGAAGTGCATTATGCGCCTGTATTGGAGGTTTAGGGGCTTAGGTTTTGCAATCCTGGCATGGCCAGACTGAACATACCAGAAAAGATGCTTTCTTGTTTTGTGCATATGTGCTTTGTCAAAAGCAGCACTATTCTTGAAGAAATGCGATGCCATTTCTCACAATTGCCTCCTACTTTTGGTACGACAAACCGTTCATGATATCAGTCTACCATGCTACCTTATTTCTCAAGGTAGAGGAAATGTAGGGTCGTGCAGGATGCATTGACCGCAGGAGCCTGTTTCTGAGCTGGTTGAAGACAGCAACATATGCTGTGGCACGGCTTTGAAGCAATGTGTGGTAGCAACCCACCCCCTACAACATGTGCATTCATACTAGTGATGGAGGTAGTCTTACGGGTTCTTAGTAGGGAATGAGGGAAAGATAATCCCTATAAAACCCCTGTATAATAGATTTCTTTATATACTCCCTACTTAGAACCAGTAAGTAATGTTGCCCCTGTTTGCAAACGAGAGCCAGTGCACCTGGGGTGAGCAGTTTGAACCAAGGTTTGTTCCTGCACTGTGCCGAAATCCGCTTTGCTGGGCTGTTTGGCGCATTTCAAGCACGTGCAGAGCTGCCTGGAGAATTGACCGAGGTATTGAATTCCCTGGCGAGCTCAAAATGGCCTCTGCGTTCTGCCGGAACTGTGCCCCAGCACCCCTTAGTTGAGGAACATCCGTGAGATCCTGTTCAAACACACAGAGACTTGCTGGGTTGCTGTTTAGGAATTTAAATTACTGTAAGTTACTATATTGGGGAAACCCTATTATTTACTATATATACCCATTATGTTAACAGCAACCCAGCTGGCTCCTTACTCATGGCTTATTTGGGCTCCTCGGGAAGCCCAGGCTTTCTCATCTTGGCTCTGCCAAACGACCTGTATGTCCACAGACGAACACGAAGAGTAAGGATATAAAGGGCTGCAATGCATGTTGCCTCAGCGGTGTTAATGACCTACCATTTTTGGAGGGCATACAATGAAGGACCATGAGATACGTAATTTACGATACCTCAGCCAGAACTTGAATTGTCCTGACCTTGATTTGATGTTTATGGTCTACAGGGAAAAATGACTTCAAGCGTGTGCTCGTGCTGTCTGACTCTGAACTCGATACGCCAGGTCCTTGCTGCTAAGCCCGTCCCCTGTAGATCATCTTCAAAGCAAGGCAAATCCTAAGCCCGAAGCCCTGAACACCCTAAACCCTAAATCCTAAGCCCTGAACACCCTGAACCCTGAATCCTAAACCCTAAACCGTAACAGCAGGCCCGGGAGTTTGCGAAGAACATCCCCAAGCCGAAGCTTGCTCCGCCCAAGCAGGCACGTGGCCTACACTCCTTCCTTTTGGTTTAGGAGTTAAGTAGGGTTTCCGGGTTTTAGGGTTTCAGGGTTTTAGGGTTTGGGGGTTTGAGAGTTTAGGGTGCAGGAAACTCTGGTTTAGGATTCGATTCAAGTAGGGTTTCAGGGTTTAGGGTGTAGGATGGTTTAGGGTTGAGGTTAGGTCAATCCCCTCGACAGTAATAGTTCTTAAATATGGAGTTAACAGGGCCTTAACATGCCAACAACAGTCCTTTGTACGGGCTACTGGGTGGGGGGTTGACCTAGGGTTTAGGGTTAGCTTAGGACTTACGGTTTAGGATTTAGTGAGTGTTGCAGGCTCGGTCCTGAAGGGCCGTGGGATTCAGGCTGGAAAGTCTCATTGAGCCCGCAGGCTGGGCTCAAGCGGTACAGCCAAAGGGCAAGACCCAAAACGATATCAAGCCAATGTACGCGTTTATAGGAAAACGATATACATACTTCCAATCCCACTTGCTAGACCTTAGGCACGACGGCCCAGACCCAAACCGCACAAGCCCTCCCAAAGGATTTGCATTTGCAATACACACTTCGACACGTACCTTTAACTTGCAGGTAGTAGGACCTGCAGGTATGGATATCTCGGTTAGGCCATACATGCTCTCCAAGCATGTGGTCGATTCCATTCCTTCATTCCCAGACCCAAAGACCTTAACCCGAAATAGTAGCTTGACGGCTCTAATTATACCAGTCCTCGATTACTTGACCCTAAACCCTAAGCCCTATTCCTTGATTCCTTACCGCCAACCAGCTAGATATGTACAAATAGGTATGTATCCCATTATCTCATTAAGAAAAAAACATCCAGGATCCATTTAATTTTCCATTTGGCTGCCGATTCCCTTTTAGCCTCAAGCCAAGCCCTGTCTGCAGATTCTGGTCACTCCGAACAAAACGGAGGAAGAGATCGTCCAGGACGCGGCTGCTCTTGAGATCCTTTTTGGGGCTTTGGGGGCTTCCTATGACCCGAAGAAACAGCTCAACATATGATGTTTGAAGCGGCTGATTTTGACATCCCTGAAACCCTGCACACTATGTATTCTAAATCCCTGAACTTTGCATCATTACCCTCAAACAGTATATCCCCCCTCACATACATATATATATATATAGAGTGTATACATATATCTACACATATACTCCTATATGTATATCCCTGAAGCCCAGTAGCAGAACAAGCCTTGGTGGATTGCCTGCTTCGGCAGGAGAATCACGACTGGGAAGAGATTCGGTACCGGGCCTGCAATTTGAGGATTACTTGGGTTTAGGGCTTAGGGTTCAAGGCCTGGAGTTCAGGCATTGCCTGGAGGTTCAGGGAGTTCAGGGTAACCCAGCTTTAGGGGATTATTGATACCACGGTTGCATGAGGGTATATAGGGCGTGGGGTAGTCATGAGCAAGTTGGAAGTAGCATCCATAATTAAGTTATAACTTTATTCGGGGATTGAGGGTGTAGGGGGGTTGTACTTGGGTCAAAGGTACAGCTATATTTGACTTAAGCCCCTGCACCTCCAAGGGTGGCGGGTAGGGTCGGACTCGACTGAAATCGTTTCACTTGAGGCTTTGGGATGAGGGTTTTTTGTATAGTACCCCTTCAACGCAAGAATCATGGGAACAAGCTTCCACAGAATTTGCAGTGGGTTCTTTTGGCTCTAGAACCCAGAAGAGGAGGTAGAGAATCTATAGTGAATTTTACGGTACTGTAAACAATCTTGTAGAAGCAGCCTTGAGCATTGCGCTCTGGTTTTCTTGCAAGGAATTTCGTGAAGCAAGCGTCACTTCATTGTGTGAAAGGCTTGCGTTTGTGTGTTGAGGTATGTGTGGGTATTAGAAGATGTGGACACTCTTAATGCCCCCAATTTTATTACTTGGACCACTCCCCCACCAGAAGCCTCCCTAGTTTTTCTGGAAACCCTTAGCGCAGATTCCGTCACATACAGTACCTGAACTCCGATACCCCCCCTATATGGACCAGTAACTAGTATAGGCATTATTGAGGGGGATACTAAGAGTTCAGACTAGGGCTCATATACCTCTTGAGATCCCCGCTTTTTGGAAAACCGTCATAAAAGTCGACAAGCGCGCTTTCCATTCAATGTTCCATGTTTCCTGTCCCTCAGATAGACTTTGCTTTCCGGGCGCCTCGTGCCAAACACGATCCATGGCCTTTGCCCTGTGTACACGTCACGTTCGGGCTGACACCAAGAACTTGTTGGTTTTTAGTGGGGAACGGTTTCAGGTTTCGGGTTAAAGGAATAGAGGTGTCTATGTTCTTTTCCAACGGCACCCCTTCATTTCCTATTACGAACCAGCAAGACAAAGGAGATTGCGAGCATAATCCTTACTCTACGAAAGTAGAGGACCCTTTCTCCCTCCACATGCCTGAGACCTCTGAGGGCACGGCCGCTGCAGAGGTCCATGTAATTCCTTTACGATTTCAATGTGTCGAGGTCCACCAAGTTCCTTGAGGATGTTTTCGGGAACCTGAGTTTGAGAAGGACCAAAAACTCACGTTAAACCCCAGGACCCAAACCCTAACTCCCGAACCTAAACCTTAAACCCTGAACCCCATATCCTAAACCCCAGAACCCTAAATCCTATACCCAAAACCCTCAAACTCTGAACCCCAAACCCTAAACCCCAGAACCCTAAAGCCTTAACCCTCAAACCCCGAACCCTTAACCCCAGAACCCTAAGGCGACGGGAGCGGCAGCATTTCGAAGATGCGGCGAAGGTCGCACAGGTGAAGGACTTCTTAGAGAGGCTTGCAGTCTGAGGATGCTCCTGACTTGACTCCTGATAATCTTAGCCCTTACAAGGCGGTTCTATAGAGGGTCATCTATGAATATGTATATATATATATATAGAGGGTTTAGGGTTTGGGGCATTTCATTTTGCATGTCTTTACCATTGATTCGGCAATACGTGGACTACTCAATTTCCACTTATTCCATATCAACAGCCCTACATAACCCCCTACAATTCTTCTACAACCCCTATCATGGGACATAATCCCCGAACCCTAAATCCTAAACCC